>CAJQZJ010033828.1:3262350-3298361 GCA_907164525.1 Lophiomys imhausi | reverse complement strand
AAGTCTTTCCTGTTTTCCTGACTTCAACCTTGTTTTTCAGTCTATTGGGTATTTCCTGTTTTTCCTGACTTCAGCCTTGTTTTTCAGTCTATTAAGTCTCCTGTTTGTTTCCTGTTTTTAGTCCACATGCTGATAATGCTCTTCATGTCCTGAATTAAGAGACAGTATTAGAAACCCCTATATATTTTCTAAATCTAATTTATCTAACCCCCTACATGGAAATATATTTTAATATGTAAGAAATGAAAAAACAAGTTAAAAATATCCGTAATACTGTAGAAATTGGTCAAGCTGTAATACCATCTAAGATCTTAACCATTCTGATGGGTGTGAGATGGAATCACAGTCATTTTGAGTTACATTTCCCTGATGACTAAGGATGTTAAGCATTTCTTCAAGTATCTCTTGGGAATTAGAGATTCCTCTTTTGTGAATTCTCAGTTTAGGTCTTTACACCATTTTTTGGTTTCTTGGTGTTTAATTTCTTGAGCTCTTTGTAAATTTTGGATATTAGCCCTCTGTCGGATGTAGGGTTGGGGAAGATCTTTTCCCAATCTGTAGGTTGCTGTTTTGTTCTAATGACAGTGTCCTTTGTCTTACAGAAGCTTTTCAGTTTCATAAGGTCCCATTTATTGATTGTTGGTCCTAGAGCCTGAGCCATTGGTGTTCTGTTCAGGAAGTTGTCACTTGTGCCGATGAGTTCAAGGCTTTTCCCCACTTTCTCTTCTATTAGATTTAGTGTGTCCAGTTTTATGTTGAGGTCTTTGATTCACTTGGACTTAAGTTTTGTGCATGGTGATAAATATGGATTTATTTCATGTTGACATCCAGTTAGACCAGCACCATTTGTTGAAGATACTTTCCTTTTTCCATTGTGTGCTTTTGGCTTCTTTGTTAAAAATTAAATGACTGCAGGTGTGTGGGTTTATTTCTGGATCTTTGATTTGATTTCGTTGATCTATAAGTGTGTTTTTATGCCAGTATCATGTTGTTTTTATTTCTATTGCTCTGTAGTACAACTTGAAATCAAGGATGGTGTTTCTTCCAGATGTTCTTTTATTGTACAGGATTGGTTTAGCTATTCTGTTTTTTTGTTTGCTTGTTTATTTGCTTTGTTTTTCCAAATGAAGTTGCAAATTGTTTCTTCAAGGTCTGTAAATAATTGTGTTGGAATTGCATCGAATATGCATATTGTTTAAGGTAGGGTGGTCATTTTTATTATGTTGATCCTACCTGTCCATGAGCATGAGAAATCTTTCCATCTTCTGATATCCTCTTCAATTTCTTTCTTCATGGACTTGAAGTTCTTGTCATACAGGTCTTTCACTTGCTTGGTTAGAGTTACTCCCAGGTATTTTATATTATTTGTGGCTATTGTGAAGCATATTGTTTCCCTAATTTCCTCAGTCCACTTATCTTTTTTGTAAAGAAAGGCTACTAAGTTTTTAGTGTTAATTTTGTATCCAGCCACCTTGCTGAAGGTTTTTATCAGCTGTAGGAGTTCTCTGGAGGAATTTTTGAGGTCACTTATGTATACTATCATATCATCTGTGAATAGGGATATTTTGACTTATTCCTTTCCAATTTGTATCCCCTTGATCTCCTTTAGTTGTCTTATTGCTCTAGCTAGAACTTCAAGTACTATGTTGAAGAGATATGAAGAGTGGGCAGCCTTGCCTTGTTCCTGATTTTAGTGGAAATGCTTTAAGTTTCTCTCCATTTAATTTGATGTTGGCTACCAGCTTGCTGTATATTGCCTTTATTATGTTTAGGTATGGTCCTTGTGTGACTGATCTCTCTAAGACTTTTAGCATGAAGGGTTGTTGAATTTTTGTGAAATGCTTTTTTGGCATCTAATGAGATGAGCATGTATTTGTATTTTTTTCTTTCAGCTTGTCTATATGGTTAACTATGTTGATAGATTTTTATATGTTGAACTACCCCTATATCCCTGGGATTAAGCCTACTTGATTATGCTGTATGATATTTCTGATTTTTTCCTGCAAGTATTTTGTTGAGTATTTTTACATCTATGTTCATAAGGGAGACTGGTCTGAAATTCTCTTTCTTTGTTGGGTGTTTGTGTGGATCAGGTATCAAGGTAACTGTGATCTCATAGAATAAGTTTGGCAGTGTTCTTTCTGTTTCTATTTTGTGGACGAGGAGTACTGGCATTAACACTTGAAGATCTTGTAGAATTCTGTGCTGAAACCATCTGGTCCTGGGCTTTTTTTGATTGGGAGGCTTTTAATGGCTGCTTCTATTTCCTTTGGGAATATAGGATTCTAATTTGTTTACCTGATCTTGATTTAACCTTGGTATGTGGAATCTATCAAGAAAATTGTCCATTTTGCTTAGGTTTTCCAATTTTGTTGAGAACAGCTTTTTGAAGTAAGACCTAATGATTCTTTGAATTTCTTCACTGTCTGTTATTTACCCCTTTTTATTTCTGATTTTGTTGATTTGGGTATTTTTCCTCTGCCTTTTAGTTAGTTTTGGCTAAGGGTTTGTCTATTTTGTTGATCCAGTTTTGGTTTCATTGATTCTTTGTGTTGTTCTTTTTGTTTCTAAGTTGTTGATTTCAGCCCTGAGTTTGATGATTTCCTGCTGTCTGCTCCTCTTGGGATTGTTTGCTTTTTTTCCCCCTAGCTCTTCCAGTTCTGCTGTTAAATTGCTAATAAGAGCTGTCATAACTCTCTTTCTGAAGGCACTTAGTGCTGTGAACTGTCCTCTTAGCACTGGTTTCATTGTGTCCCTTAAGTTTGGGTATGTTGTGCCTTCATTTTTGTTGAATTTTCGAAAGTCTTTAATTTTATTCTTTATTTGTTCCCTGACCCAGTGGTCATTAATTAGTGAATTGTTCCATTTCCATGAATGTGTAGGCTTATTTCTGTTGTTGTTGATGTCCAACTTTAATCCATGGTTATCCAATAAAATACAAGGGGTTATTTCAATTTCCATGTTTCTGTTGAGGCATGCTTTGTGACCATATGGTCAATTTTAAAGAAGGTTCTGTGAGTTGCTGAGAATGACATGTATTCTTTTGTGTTTTGGTGACACATTCGGTAGATATCTGTTAGGTCCATTTGGTTCTCCACCTCTGTTAGTTTTTATTTCTATGTTATCCCACAGCGTGGGTGTCAGGTCTGTGGTAGTGGTTCACCCCTGTAGTTCCCTGGAAATCCCAGGTGTAGTTTGTGCTTCTCAGCTAGAAGCACTGTGTCCCAGGACAGCCCGCCAAAGGTGGCGGGTTCTGTCAGTTTCTCCACAGCTTGGGTGTTAGGTCTATGGTTGTGGTCTTTCCCTATGGTTGCCTATGGATCCCAGGTGTAGTTTGCGCTTCTCAGCCAGAAGCACTGTGTCCCAGTGTAGTCTCTGTTACCCAGGCAGTTGCATAATGGAACAGGACTGCTTCACTGCTTTAGGGCCAGAACTCTTGATGCTGCAGACTGGGTGCCTTGCATGATGGTAGGGAGAACCTGATATGGAGTCCATGACCCTTCAATAGCACATTAACTCAGGACACCTTGGCCATCTCCTAGCTCAACCACCTGCTGGTCAGCCAGTTGCTGCTGTTGTTAATCCCAGGAAAAATCACACAGATCTTACTGTTCCCATGAACCGAGATTTTCTTTAAACAGCTTTCCTGCCAAAGGCCAGCCTTGACACAAGGGTATTTTAGGAGGGGACCCAGTATTGCCAATTCCTAGGTGTTTTGATTTCCAGGCTGATTGCCTCCAGGTTGATAGCCTGCTCTCGGTTGACAGCCCATTGGGCTGGTAGCCCTGTTAGCTTCTACTACAAGGACTGTTGACCCCTGCAGTTAGTTATGACAGAGAGCTAGTTATGGAAGAGAAAGATCAAGGGAGACACAGTGTGGAGAGAGAGAGAGAGAGAGAGAGAGAGAGAGAGAGAGGAGAGAGAGAGAGAGAGATGATTTTCTCTGTAGTTCAGATCAAGCTTTTTGCTGTTGACTACCTGAGTTAAAATGACCAACTTTTTTCCTTTGATTTAGTCTGCAAGCAGCTAGCTCCTAACTAGAAGCCACGGAAGTTGTAAACACAGCCCTTTGTTCTGTAAACTAACTGTTTGCGTTTGCCTGCTAGCCATCAGACCACTCGCTGATACTCTGGTCACCTTTTCTCAGAAGTTGGTGAAACTCTGGGAGTTTTGCCTGATCCTTGAGTTAATATGAGGATAGTGAGAGTTTTCCCTGATCCTTGAGTTAATATGAGGATAGTGAGAAAAGAATAAGAAGGGACTTTTGCACACACATTCACACAGAGAGAAAGAAAATGGGTGAAGCTAGGGAACATCAACATGTTTATTGTGGTGATTACTCTTTTTATACTCTGAATGAGGGCTCTCTATATCAAAGAAAGAATTGCCTCATGGTTAAAAGGCATTTGTCACAAGGACAGATAAAACTGTGGCAACAGGAGGGCACTTAGCATTCACATATTTCAGGAGTAAGTTAAACATTTGTTTTCTACATAAATTTAAAACAACAGTGTATTATGCCAAAACTGACAAGGTAAAGAAATTACAACAAAACAGTTTGTGTATTTTGTCATTAAGACTTGTACTAACTTTAGGCATTCCTTATGCCTCATTATCTCCTGAGTTCATGGGAAGTTTAGAGACCTAATTGGTTTTATGGCATTCAACTGGAGTTTGGTTTTATCATCTCTAGAGTGAAAGCTTAACTCAGGTCATAAATTGATCTCAGGCCTGTATCCTAAGGAGATATATATAGTGCTTGGCAAGAGTATTTACTATAGCTATGTTTTCTACCAACTATCTAACTTAATTTCTAAAATTTTTGGACTGAGTCAGGCAGCTTATAAAACCTTTATCAAGAATAATAAAATCATCTTTATAAGATTCTGTGTGAAATCTGGCCAAACAAAGAAAGTGTCCCTTAGCAATGAGGGAATCTTCACTCCATGTCAGTAATAACAGATAAAAGGAAAGGAGAGTGTTAGCATGAACAACTCTGGGGTGCATCTTTAGCATAGACTTTGCAAAAATGCTCCTTAGTTTTCAGGAAGCTTACATAGTTACTGAACCCCTTTTACAGAAAACTTCTGACAGTGCTTGAACACAGTGAAGGTCTAGTTTGCAGAAAGAATAGCCTATGGACACGAAGGAAGGACCCTCAAGAGCATTCGGCTCCTGACACTTTCCTTATGCCTATATTTTTATTTCTGAATCTCTTTGAGGTATTTCTCTTGTAGACAGCACAATGTTGACTTTTTAGCTATTATCTACTTTGAAAACCTGAGTGTTAGATAGGCACATTATGTTTATTTTCTCTGATCAATATGGTAGAAATATTCAATAGTAATTTCATGTGCTTATGTACGGCTGTGGAAAAATACCACTACCCCTCCCCAGGAAGGCGTTCTTCTCTGTTCATGAGAACCTGACCTCATGACCCTTGGGGACATTCCACAGAACTCGGTCCCGAGACTATGTAACCAAAGACAACGGTCCCACCCTAGTGAGCTAAAGGTTAAATTTATATAGCTGACTGAAATGTTCCCCCTTTGTTCCCCCTATCTCCACCTGATTGCGGTTATCACCTAGAAGGCTAAAAGTTAAGTTTACAAAACCAACTGTATTGTTCCCCCTGTGTACCCACCTGTTTGCAGTTTTTGTGCTTCAAAGCTGCCTGTAACTGTTGTTCGGGGTTCACTCCTTCCCGAAGGCAGTTGAACCCCCGTGTGCCGGCTCAATAAAATCCTCTTGCTGTTTGCAACGACTCTCAGTCTCTGGTGGTCTTTGGGTGTCAGGACCTCGGTGGATCCTCAGGGTCCAACACTTATATTTCGTATAATGTAAAGACTTTATACAATGGTCATCTTTTACTTTTCAAATTTCTATTTTTTCTAATGTTTAGTGTATTTTTTTTGTTCTGAGTATAAATAAAAAATTATAAAAATAATTTAATATCACAACCCATGTCTTTAATGAGATTCTGTTGTTTCTCTATGGTGATCAGTGATTCAATTTCTTTGCATTGTTTTAATTTGACAATAATAATTCTTTTATGTCATCTATTTCAGTCAACCAAATGTTTCAAATTCAATGTTTACTTTTACATGGTAAAATATGTAGAGAGCTGCGATGTGCCACGCCCTAAAGATGGCGCCGGTTTCCGCCTTCCACCAGCCCGACGGTGAGCGCTCTCGGTGGTAAACAAGTCCATATTTGGCTAAGACCCCTGATCTGGCTTGCTTCCGCATACGTGGGCCTCTAAGATAGCACCACGTGGCTTTACTTGATTGGCTGTTCATTTAGTATTTAGCCTGTGGGTTGGGTCTGCCCCATTATTCGGAAGACTGTTTTCAAGGGACCTGAATAAACTGCTGGAGAAGAGCTTTTGCGAGTTGCGTCATCCTTGCTCGTCGAGGGGGACGCGACAAGTGGTGGCCCGTACGGGGACCCAAAAAAGACTCAGAACTCCTGCAGTCAGGGGCAGCGCTGGTAAGTTCCTGGGATAAATTAGGACAATAAAGTTTCGCGAAGATAGCGAACAAAAGGTAAAGTTTCGCGGAGATAGCGAACAAAAGGTAAAGTTTCGCGGAGATAGCGAACAAAAGGTAAAGTTTTGTGGAGATAGTGAACAAAAGGTAAAGTTTTGCGGAGATTGCGAACAAAAGGTAAAGTTTCGCGGAGATTGCAAACAAAAGGTAAAGTTTCGCGGAGATAGCGAACAAAAGGTAAAGTTTCGCGGAGATAGCGAACAAAAGGTAAAGTTTCGCGGAGATAGCGAACAAAAGGTAAAGTTTCACGGAGATAGCGAACAAAAGGTAAAGTTTCGCGGAGATTGCGAACAAAAGGTAAAGTTTCGTGGGAAGTTGCGAACTATAAGGTCTCCGGAGGGAGCAATAAGGACCTCGGTAAAGAGGCAATAAGGTCTCCGGGAGGGAGCAATAAAGTTCCGTGATTCGGACGAGTAGAATACACAACTAGCAGAGCAAGGTGAGGAAAGCAGAGAGTGCCTCACAGAAATGGAGCGAATGCTGGCCTTGCTGGCCTTTATCAGTTGCTGGGATAAGCTTGAGAGAGATCTAGATTTTGCCTGGGAGCAAAGTACATTGCAGGGAGGAGCACGGCCTATTTGGAGACTTGTTCGGAGTTGTTTAGGAGATCAGAGATATTGCAAGGCAGTGGAAAAAGGACAAAAGGCATTAGAACAGTTAAAAAAGGAGCGCTCGGTCAAATCTGGGAAAGATACTTTGGAAGAGGATAGCTCAGAGCCTAAAGAGGAACTTAAAATGTTAACAAAGAAAATGGAGAAGTCATCTTTGAGGAAGAGTTCTGACTGCACTCGGATAGAGCCCTCAGGTCCGGGGCCGCCTGTGCTGGCGCCGCCTTCATATAATGAGACTTCCCCTCTGAGTGATACTAGTGGGCGGTCATTCTGTCCAAATGTCTGGAGGGAAGTGAGACATGAGCTGTACTACCCTGTCTTTCAGGATGGAGGGGGAAATCGTTATCATGAACCTCTCGATTTTAAGGTAATTAAAGCACTCGCTGAGTCTGTCCACACTTATGGGATTAATGCTGCTTTCACTGTAGCTCAGGTGGAAGCTCTTAGTCGTTATTGCATGACTCCTAGTTGACTGGATGAGCTTGGCACGTGCCTGCCTGTCCTCTGGACAGTATTTAGATTGGAAGGCTTTCTTGATTGAGTTTGCTAATGAACAAGCTGCTGCTAATCGTGCAGCAGGAAACCCAGCCTGGGATGTGGTCACGCTTCTTGGGCAAGGTCGATTTGCTCAACAACAAACTGGGTATCCAGCTCAGGTGTTTGAACAAATCAATTTAATTGCAATCAGAGCTTGGAAATCATTGCCTAACAAAGGGGAAGTGAATGGCAATCTAACCAAGGTTATTCAGGATCCCCTGGAGCCTTTCTCAGACTTCGTGGTTATAATGGTTGAAGCAGCTGGAAGGGTATTTGGAGACCCTGATTTGGCAATGCCCTTAATTAAACAACTTGTGTATGAGCAGTGTACAAAGGAATGTAAAGCAGCTATCACCCCTTATAAGAACAAGGGGTTGGAAGCCTGGATGCCTCAGTGCAGACTGCCGCTACCTTAAATAATTTGTCAGCCAATGTAGCCACAGCCTTGGATGTATTGTGGCAGGTGGCCCAGATTGGCTGTGAGTGGAAAATGACTGGTTTGTGTGTGACCTTTGTGCCATATCAAAATTATACTGTAGCTACAAATTTGTCTAAGCAACTCTCTCAGTATCTTACAGGCAAATTGGTCTGGCGAGTTTGATAAGCTGATGCAGAATCTGAGAACTGCCATCGTGCATGTGAATTCCACCCGGGTTGATGTCTCTGTTGCTGAAGGACTGTCAACATGGATCCTCCGAGCCATGGATCATCTTAAGGAGTGGGCGGGCGTAGGCTCTTTGGCGATACTAATGATACTAGCCTCTCTGTTTTGCCTATGGTGCATCTACAAAATGAGAGCCACACAAAAGCGTAATGCAGCCATGATTATACAAGCCCTTGTCGCCATTGAGGCGGGCCAGTCCCCTCAGGCATGGCTCGCTGTCATGAAGCCTTAAATCTTCACTGAGCATAGTCCCTGCCCACTGAGGTATTCGTTCCATGGATATTAGGGTCTGGCAAGTCAATGACGGAGTTGACGGGTAAGTCTCAGCCACCTAAGACAGGGCAGTCCCGAGTGGGGAGGCTGACCCAGAGACGGGTAAGAGTTTGAGCACCGCCCTCCTACAGGCTCAGGCCCACCGTGAGATCCCCAGATAGGGGGATTACGAAGCCTTTCCAGGGACTTCTACCAACTTTAGAAAAAATAAAAAAGGGGGAACTGTAGAGAGCTGCGATGTGCCGCGCCCTAAAGATGGCGCCGGTTTCCACCTTCCACCAGCCCGACGGTGAGCGCTCTCGGTGGTAAACAAGTCCATATTTGGCTAAGACCGCTGATCTGGCTTGCTTCCGCATACGTGGGCCTCTAAGATAGCACCACGTGGCTTTACTTGATTGGCTGTTCATTTAGTATTTAGCCTGTGGGTTGGGTCTGCCCCATTATTCGGAAGACTGTTTTCAAGGGACTTGAATAAACTGCTGGAGAAGAGCTTTTGCGAGTTGCGTCATCCTTGCTGGTCGAGGGGGACACGACAAAAATATTCATATTCTCCCATTTTTATTTTATTTCTATTGATTTATACACTCCAATTGCCATCACATCAAGAAGAACCAATCTGTGAACTTGTTTTCTCTCTCTATCTTTCTTTAAAATTTTCTAAATCATATGACTTACATTTTCAGTTCTTTGAATGACCTACTTCCTCAGCTTTGTGCTTTGTTTTAGTTTTTTACTTAAATCATTTCAAGTTAAAGTTTTGCTAAATTTTTTTTTTCATGATCTGTTTGTTGGTTAAAGTTGAAAGCTTTGCTGTGGTTGTTTTTTTCAAAAAAGGATTTATGTAAACAGAATCCTGTGACTTATGGCATTCTTAGAACTATTTAATTTGCATTTAAATTTAACCTGAAAAGTAGGGTGTGTGCAAGATACACACACACATTAATATATGTATATTATATACATATATGACCTCATTAATATTTATTCATTTTTTGTTCTTTATTTATTGAATTAAAAATAGTATTTTATAAATGTGTGATGTATTCCAATCATTCTCTCCCTTCATCCTCTCTTCTCCTTTACACTCCTCTTTACATCCTGTTAGTCCTCTCCCATCTCTCTGACCCTTCCCATACGCATGACTTTTGTTTTGGTTTTGTGAGCCATTTAGTTTGACCAGTGCCATCTGTGTGACTTTCTACTAGATCTTGATATCACTACCAGAAAGTAATGACTTCCCCTCTTTTACCCAAATCTACCAGATAAGGAGGTAAGATTCCCTGGGACCATCTGCCATCCATGCCTACCTGTCATGAGCAGACCCAGTGCAGTCCCAGTAATGGATGATCAATGTCCGTTGCAGGCCCTCCTTCTATTTTCTTTTTACTTCCACTTCTACTGTGTTCACCAAGCCTTAGAAAGGGTAGAACACATGTCTTATTCAAGGTAATACATTTAACCATCAGCTACTCTTGGGACTGTGTGCAGCCATGTCTGGAATCACTACAGTTCATTGCAAGGAGTACTTTCTCTGAAGGAGGTCGAATGGTAACTATCTTTAGGTGTAAACATTAATTTAGAACACAGTTTGATGCTATGTCACCTTTCATTTCTTAACCATGTTACAGGTCTCATGCTGAATCTCACTTGGTATAAAAGTCCAATGTCAGGTAACTTGAAACATTTGCATCACTGGTAAAATATTGATTTTTTTTTATAGGTTGTGGTAGGAGTTTTATTAAAACCAATTGTGAGAATGTTTTTGTTTAATTCCAGGTGTGCTGCTTAAAACACAGGTATAAAGTATTAACAGTCTCGTGAGCTAGCAGGGTCATGGCTTAACCAGCTGACAAGTTTAACCCTGAGGACTTGGAAGAAAGAAATAAAAAGCCAGAGCCTGAGGAGAAGGGGGCTTTACAAAGGAGGAAATAAAAAGCCAGAGCCTTGAGGAAAGGGGGTCTCTACAAAGGATGAAAAAAAAAGCGAGAGCTACGAAGCAGGATACAAAGAGAAAAGAGTGAAGGAGCTCCACAAAGAAGTAAGCTCCACAAAGAAGTAAAAGAAAATGGACTTTATAAAGAAGTAAGAGTAAAGAGGCTCTACAAAGAAGAGAAAAAGCTCTACAGAGAAGTAGGAGAAAAGGCTCTACAAAGAAGAGAAAGGGCTACAAGGTAGAAAGCAGTTGCTGCTCTCCCAGTTGCTGGTGCCCCCCCCCCAAAAAAAAACTGCTGCTTGTTCTTCCTGCTTCTGTCTCCTGGTTTGCTGGTTTGTTGGACTTCTACTGAGACTGATATTACCCCCAAAGAATCCACGGACCCTAATCAGCAGGAAGTAGTTCAAAGAGACCTATGTCCCTTCTCTAACCTTCTCTCTCTCCCACCTAGGGTTGGGGGTTTGAAGGGAATGAGAGGTGGAAGGGAGGTAGAGGTATTCAGCACAATAAATTAAGTACAGTAAAATAAATTAGAGTGTATTAAAAATAATAAAACAGCCTTGCTACAAAAGTAAAGTCCAGTATGCACTTGCGACATACAGATCGTTTTTTTATTCCACAGAAAATTTGTGAATTTTAAAGTATATGTGCTGTCATACTCAATGGGCTATTTTTTTTTTGGGGGGGGGACTTTATGCCTATGTCTGAACTCTATTTCATGCTATGCATGATATCTTTGTCTAAATAATTTGGATTATTTTAATAACATTTCATATTTTCACCTTATATGTTGCAGGATATTTGATCACATTGTGAACCCCCAGTTTGTGAAGCCCAGTTTCTAATTATGGGATTGTGGTAGGTTTAGTGTTAGCATATAATAGCATAGGGAACTTGGAGTAAAGCTGGACTTTAAGATAAAAGACTTACTTGCATGTCCTTGGGAATTCGCCAAGGACCAGGACCTCTTTGATCTTAGGGCTAGGGGCAGGACATGCCCCCTGAGGTGCCCGCCCTCCAGAGGTCTGGTGTTATTTCACAACTTTCTGTGAAAAGCATCTGAATGACATGCCCTGAGGCACCTGCCCACATCTTCGGACTGCCTGTGAATTCACGCCCCTCTGCAAAAGGCTTTCTTGAAAAAGACTGAGCCCAGGCACATAACTGCAAAAGTACACGAAAGCTTCTGCCAACAGGTGAAGATATATAAGGCAGGATTCATGTGGACAACAGGCTCTCTCTCCTGTTCATGACTCACTCTACAACATTTTCCTGGATCAGGGAGAAAAACATGCATCATAATCTCATCGGAAAGTTTCACCCTCTGATACTGATCTGATATTTCTGGTCTAGAGAGGAGGTGGATTCTCCCTGAGATTCGGGAGTGCTTAGACGTGGAGCTCCTGGACTTTGGGCCTTTGCAGGCCTTAAGCATCTGAATAGGTGAGCTGCCTGGGAAACTTTCATATGTTAATTGGTTTTAAGACCACAAAGGCAAGGAACAAAATTCAGAGACTTTAAAGACTTTAAAACTGGAAAATGGTATGAAGACCATCCATTCATCAGGACCCACTCTCAGAGAAAAATATCCTTTTGAGAAACCTTAGGTTAATGTTAAAGCTTTGTATTATAGGTACTAAGAAGTTTTATGTGGTAGGTTTCAGAGTTAGGGTTTGGGTTTAGGATTTAGGAATTTTATAGGCAATTGTTAGGTAATTGTTAAGTATTAATAAATATATGTGTGATAAATAAAAATTTACTGTTATGTGGGATGGTTCAGCCTTTAATCCTAGAGCATTCTGTTTACTATAAACAAGTACTTGTGATGTGGACCTGCCCTAGAACACACTGTTAATCCAAGAACTTTCCATATACATGATTAAATAAAGTTAACCCTAGGTCAAGAGGCAGAGCAAGAAACTAGCTGACAGGGATTAAACAGAAAGGACCCTGGGCTAAGGGCTATTTAAGACATTGTGGAGGAGTTCCTCCTTTGGGTTTTCTCCTTCAGGGGTTTTTCTCCTTCAGAGGATTTCTTCAGAAGTTTTTTTCCTTCGAAAGGTTTTCTCCTTCAAGGCTTCTTCCTCTAGGTTCTTCTGGACTTTTTAGCTCTGGGCTTTCAGCTTTTTTAGCTTTGGGCTTTGGACTTTTAGCTTTGAGGGTTTTTAGCTGGAATAGGAACATCAGCTGGGAGCTTTCTCTGCCTCTCTGAGCTAGCAGGTTTTTATCCTAGCATCTGGCTCCTGAGTCTTCATTGGTAAATGAAATGACTGGGATATTTTAGTTTTTTAAACAACACTCATATGTCTTGAATGTATCTTTCACAGTATCTTTCTTCTTAATTAAAAAATTAATTAAAATTTTAATTTCTTTTTCTTTCTTTCTATTTTTAAAAATTCTATAGTAATCTTTCTTTGGCATTTTACTTGATTTTTTTCCAAACCTCTGGCTCCTTTCCTCTCATCACTTGGCTGTCACCTTCTGTTATGATCTTTTGAAGGTACAATTACTTCATAAAAATTCTAAAACAATATGGTAGAATGTTTTGTTGCAATTTTCTTCTGTTTTATGGAACCATTTATTTTCTGGTGAGTTCTCAGCACATATGACAAAACTTGTTTCTTCCTTACATTTACTTGTTTGCTTGTTATTTACTTATTTATTTAATTTGTACATGGTTTCTTTGCATATTTGACTTTTCTTCCTTGTACCTAAATGTGTTGAGCCTTCCTTAGGTATTTATGGGGAAAACACTACCATGATAGCAAGGGGAGGAGACAGGGAGGTAATGTTTCCAATAAATTTCTCTCTTTTCTTGTTTTGATGGCAGCCCCATTTGTATACAATGCCTCGCCAGCCTTATCCTCCTAATCTGTTCAAATTTTACTTTCTTCATGATAATGTTTCTACCACTTCCTTATTTAAATGGGATCTATTACTGGTTATGGCTGCCAGAAGACACAGACAGGACATTTCAATTAGGTTCCTTCCCTTCCACTCCACAGAAGACTTTGTGTTGGGTTTGCCCAGGAACTTTTGTCCTCTAATATGCTCTCATTTACTTAGGGCTCATGACAGCAGCTCCTGTACTCCATGTTCTTTGTGTCTTTTCTGTACCTGTGCCTTCTGAGGAGCCCTGAAGGTAACCGACAGTGGCTCCTGGCAACATGAACCTCTCTCTGTCGTCTGGGTCTTTGTCTGTCTATTTGCTCCTGTGTAAATTATTACTTTCATTTTTATTATCTTCTGGATGGATTTTGGAAATTAAGTGGGAAAGGTTGGATTCAAGCATCATACACTGATGGGGTTAACTCTTTAAAAAGCATTCCATCAGACTTAGCATTTGAGGAGCAATGATCAATAATGGATACAAACAGATGACTAGTAAAGCAGTTACAGCATAAGCTGCTCAGGGTTGAATTACAGAATTAGAGATGGATTCTGAAAAAAGAAAGATAGAGCAAGAAATTGTATATGTAAAACATCTTTTTTTTTTTTTTTTTTGCTTAAAAAGATGGAGAGAATAGAAGGAAGTTGGCTTCTCTTGGCCAAAGAGAATTCATCACTTTGTTGGAAAAATGAACTGTGCTTGTTCAGGAAGAATAGAGTTTCTACAAGATGAGTCTGTGTTTTAAAATAATATTGAACATCTTAAAGAAAAAGCTGATGAAGGTGTCACCCTGAAGTCCTGTTTCTGTTGCCAGAAACTGTCTCTATACATTGCTAAGTTTTCTGCCAGCTGTCTTAAAAACATAGTTCTTTAAGAATTTTGTACAATGTGTTTGTTCATATTCACTCCATCCCCCAGTCTACTCTTAGATCTGCCCCCCTCACTCCTACCCACTCATATTTGTGTCTTCCTTCCATCCATATAGGCATTAAGTCCAATTTCTGCTGGCCATGCATTCTTGGATGTATCGTCTTCCACTGGAGCACAGAGGCATTGGAAAGCTACACGACTTCCTACTTTATTTAAACTTTTCATGTAAAATGAGCAAGTATACAATAAAAAAATAAATGATAGAGTTAAGATGTTTAACATAATACCATCATCAACCTTTAGCATTTTTCTATCAGTTTGTGGATCTAGAGCTTTAAATTTTCATGCCATTATTGTCTTCATTCCAAAAGAATGTTTTTGTCTTAGTGGCAGATGTGATCACCTCTACACTCAGGGGAATGGAGCTGGGGCTTCAGGGGCCCTTGCTTTTGGGGAACTAGAGTTACCTGTGACTTGATGATGGGATTCTGAAAATGCACAGTTAGATATTCTCATCACTCTCCCATTATAGAGTATGTTTCCACTACTCTCAGATTGGTATTGTCATCCCCTCAGTGTGGCCTCTTGATCCAATGAGGAGACATGGCAAATATCAGATGTCTGAGGCTGCTGTGTAGCTCACACAATATGTGAATACATAATACAAAGAGCATAAACTAACAATATAGATGCTTATCAAAATTGTTATGTATTGTGTACTTTACTGAATACTCTATGCTGTGGTTTGACATGATTTGAAGTGCAACAGGTTTCTCTATGCTAGCCTCTCCACCATGTGACCTAGGAATCATGTTATGATGTCATTATGTGACAGGACTTTCTCAACTCCACTCCAATCTTATAGATCAGTAAGCATGTGATTATCACTGGCTGAAACATTATGTGGAACCTGACTGTAGTCCAACATGCAGAGATGAGCTTTGACAGTGTGTGTACATGGTTTTGTAAAATTTGTAACAAGTTATTTTAACTTCAATGAGTTATGGTTAAGATTTTTTCACTTTATGTTACTCTCCTATTAGGTGGATTAATATAACCATGGGCATTTGAAATCATGTTAAGGGAATCGTATACAGGACATAGAACTAAATTTGGTTTATTGGGCTATAGTTATGTCAGTGAACTAGAATTTCATGTATTCAGTTATATTATCACAATCCCAGTGAAAGATTGCCTTGTAACATTGCTACAAACCCTCCTCCAAGGCATATATTTAGCTAGTATCATGACAAAGAAGTAAAAGTCCAGAGGTCACCTTGTGATGTGGATAAAATATGTGGCCAGTGGAAGCAAAAGTGTGGATGTGTGAGGCTGTGGCTGGTTACCAGGTGTGTGAGATTGTTGTTAAATGGAGGATTGGGTTCTCATCAACACAAAGAAGCATTCTTTCCCAGGACTAATTAAAAATGCAGTATACGTAATTGGTTACTCATTATATTTTTTTCAATGAGGACCAAACAAAAGGAATTTTTATAATTATTTTGTTTTTAGAAAATAGATCCATCAAGTAGTGCTATAAATAATAAATTTGGATATGTGCGAAGTTGTATATCAGCTTTTCAAATTTTTTATGTTTTGACTTTCTCATTGTAAATGAATACTCACCTTTCCACTTAATTTTTTTTATTTTGATATTCTAAAATTGTCATTCCTTTTTAAAAAATAAATTGTATAAACTTACAGTTATATATGAGTTACATACAAAACAAAGGCAAGAGATGGCCCCAAACCCATCACTGCTGAAGTGCTTGGTTTTCTCAAAGCCACACTTGATCGCTGGACACAGGTCCTTCACAGTTCCACAGTCAATGGCCTCAAATTGGTCATTTGAAGTCATACAGTGGGGTGCAGCTCAGGGATTGGCTTCTTGTTCTTGCTGTGCACTTTTCCAGTGTGACTTTTCAGTCGGTGAGGGGCAGGAGGAAGAGAGAGACCGCATGGAATTCTCTGGCTTATATATCACCTTATCTTGTGATCCTTGAAAGTCTCGAGGGTCCATGAGATTTCTTGAAGTGTCTAGCAGTCCCATTGCTTCTCACAGCAACTGATGTCATCTGCATGGCTTGAAGAAAGTTCTCACAATTGTGTGAACCTCATATACTGTATCATCCCTATGCTTAATTGGATAAAATTAGAATTTCACATAGGACTGACTAGTTTCTCCTAGGATAGGAAGATAGGATTGACACAATTGTCAGTAACATCTGTATTCTGAGTGAGTATACAAAAGGAAAGCAAATCTACTTATGTGGATGAAGTGGAAAAGGGAAGAGACTGTTTTTTTTTTGTTTTTGTTTTGTTTTATTTTGTTTTCATTTTTCCTAGACTGTGTGTATCTGTGTGTATAGGAATGGTTTAACACTTAATTCAGTACTATATGTTTAAATGCTTACTTTGAATTACATATTATGGCTTTAATTTATATCAATCACCTGTTAAGCATGGAAATGGATTGTTCAAAGTTGAGAAAGTGAGGTCCTTATCCAAGAGGTCCTTAGAGTTTCTCTTTCTGGGAGAGTCTTGTTAATTATTCCTCCAGCATTTGAGATAGGCTGGAGCCTACACTGCCATTTACATAAGAGCTCTGAGCTCAGAGCTGGTTGTAGGGGGGTCTGGTCCCTAGAGGACCATTCTCACCCAACATACTGTGAGTCTTCCTAATACTGCTCATGGCTGACAATACCATATTAATCAGTATAGAGTGTGTCTTCCTGAGACTCTGAGGATAGGCCTAAGTTCCTGGAGGGGTGTTCCTTAGCAAAGTGGCGGCAACCATGAGCCCATTCAGAATATTTTTTATGGACCTGCTTGAGGTAAGGCCCCTAGAAAGGTGACAGTTTTAAAGGATTCTTACACACACTAGGCACAATGGCTTCACAGATAATCCTTTGGTTTGAGCCCTGTGAATACTCCACCTTTTGTGTATTTGTATATAAAAATTAATTAAATTACATTGGGTGCCATTTGTAGAAAGATTTAATTAAGTTGTTTAACAGTATTTATATTATTGTTAACTAGTTTGCTGGTGTTAATCTTTAACCAGCCATTATAAATGAGCACACAGATACCACACAGATTTTAACAAGCCTTAGCCTGAATTGAGCAATCTTGGCCCACCTAAGCTAGCTCTTAATTTTATTCCCCAAATATGACCCCATATATACATACGTCCCCTTAGACTGCCATTTTCCATGCTATGACATGTTCCTGGTCATGTGGAATGAGGTTCTTTTTTCTAACTCATGGTGTGTGTCCTCCTACTTCCTGCTCCTGGCTGGAGTGAATTAATCCTCTGTCTAAAGCACAGGCTTCCTGTTCTAATCTCAGGAAGTCCCGCCTTTTTCTGTCTTTGCCCAATCTCAGGCCTCAGCACTTTATTTAGCCAATCAGAGACAAGGTAAGTAACAGACAGCAAGCAGGACCAATTAATTAACATTTAGAACGTTTAACACCACCCATCATGTGTGTGTGTGTGTGTGTGTACACGCGCGCGCAGGTGTGAGCATGCTCCTGTGTGTGTTTCCTTTCAAAGTTCCCACTAAGGTGCTGATACATTTATAGCACCTGAGTAATTGTGGAGGGAGTGATAAAGATGGTAGCTCCACAGCACTAGTTCCCATGGTAATTAACTCAGTCACTTCTCCATCTTTATGAAATACCAGGCTGTCCTATTGAGGTGGATACTTCCATTTCCAGCTGGGAATTTGGTCACCATTATTTTCTATAACCAGCATGCATTTTGGCTTACATGTTGTCTCTTATTGTTTCTTGTTTGTAAGGTGACATGGATGGATCAATCTCATGCAATGTTGGACAAGAAGCACAGATCTATGTGAATAGATTACTCTTCTCCCTTCACACATGTGTCTAATCCTGGTATTTGGAAGGAGGGAACAATGCATTGATATTTCACAGAGAATACAAGAAAGCATGATTGAAATATATTTTGTTCTATGTCATCTTATTAATTTTTAATTGTAAATTAAATGGGAATGGATAATGGGTTTTTTCCATTTCATATATTCTTTGGACAGACTTGAATTTGAGTCTATCATCAATGAGGCACAGTAATAACCTGAGAACTCTATGAAGCCAGTATTTGTAGATAATATAGCACCATGAGTAATGATGTAGCCAACATTAATACAAATTATATTTCAGCTGCTGCAAGAAGATCAATGTTGTTTCCATACAAATTGCTTCTAAAGATTTATGGAACTCCCAGTAACAACAATGTTACTACCTTTTTCTTGAAATGGGAGATAGAAATTAGCCAAGGATGGTACATCTGACAAATAAGACCACAAAATGATTGTTCATGGTTCTAAACAAACAGACCTGGTAGCTGAGCACTATACAGGGTCTTTCCAGACAGAATGGGCAATGGAAAAATGTGTGAAATTCTCTCCTCTACCCATGATCCCACAACTTCAAACAGTGTGAGTTAAGAAGAATCACACAACAAGCTATAAAATCTAAGTGCTAATTTAGATGCAGGGCACACAGTAATAGTTGTCTGTGGTCTTCCATACCCATGAGTGGTCTCAATGAGGGGAAGCAAAAGGTCAAAGAAACCCGGTACCATCTCACAGGGAAACTTTGAATCAGGCTTCACATAGGCATCACAGAATTTTAAAATCACTTCTCCTCTCTCACGAAGTCTATCATTTCTTTCCTGATGAAATATCAGCTACCTGATCATTCTCTTCTTTATTTCATCTACCTTTCAATTTAAAGCTTATGAAGTCCTATTAATCCTATGGCATGATTGTGTCTGCTTTTTTTTTTTCTACTAACACTGTTTCATATACTGTAATCTTTACCATTTATAAATTAGTTCATACATATTTTGTTGTTCTTGCCAGACAAATTATGGAATTCCTCAAATTAGAGATTATGTTTAAGTCTGTTTCTCACAATGAGCATGAAACAGATTCTTAACAAATACTTGATTAAACCATATGAGAAGTAATTTATTACTGTGAAGTCATGACACATTAGGGGAGCTTTTGAGATTTTAAGTAGAATAATTCTAATCAAATGGGAAACATAATTATAGTGTGACGGTTTGAATTCTTTGGCAGTGTTGGTTGTCAAGTGGGTCGTCATATACCCATGCTGGAGAAAGGGAAGCTGGTAGTAAAACATACTAGCTTTGTTGTTCTCCTCTACTGACTTTGAAAGTCTGAAAGGAGCATGGCAAGATCCCTGCCCCCTCCAGAGCAGAGGCCACAGCACCACTCATCACGGGCTGATTTCCATCCTGATGCAATCAATCCTGTGAATGTCAAGTACACTGACAAGAGTGTTTGCGACTCAGTCATCTGGAGGCATTTGAAGGGGGAGTGTGGTGACTTGGATGCAGATACAAACAGAGAGAAAACAAGTTCTTCTGAGCTCTTTCTGCAGATGGAGTGGCTTCTCCAGAGCTCAGGCACGATGACAAAGGTGGACTCACCTAAGTGGAGTGGAAATGAGTAGCCCGGGCATGGCAGGAGGTGATGCTTCATTTTCTATTGTCACATCAGAATGGTAGATTGGACCTAAGGTCTAACTGCATGTTCCTTATCTATGTCCACCGTCACCTCTCAGACTGCCTGGGTCACTGAATCTACCACTGTGATAGGTACCATGCTTGTCTTCACTTATGTGTCCCTTGCACCTAACTCATGGATATATGGCTTGTAGCTAACCTCACTACTGTTTTAGTGGTGTTCCCTTAATATGTGCCTCAGTTTCCCAAGGTGCTTTCTACGACCGGTTTCACAACATTGAGTAGCCTTTCATGACAGTGTAGTGCAGGAGATAAAAACTGCTATACTGCTTCAGTGTACATGAATTATTAAAGCAAGAAGAATCTAGTTACAACTGTGCTCTGGTGTCCAGTGGCAAGAAGAAACCTGCACAAGGGTACCTGTGGGTATACAAGGACACATTTTCCTCTTTACTGCCTATTCCTGCCTGATAGTTCTGAACACTGCTCACCAGTCTTTGCCTCTCCCTTATCTTTTCATTTTGTATGTGAAGTTCTTTAGATCAGTTCCGGTTATCTTTTGAGTCATGCATATCTCATGAAAAGAAATAGTCATTCTTAGGTTCACAAACCTCACCCATGGTGACAGGAAAAATAGAGTAACAAATGAAAATATCACAGGATATCTTTCTTTTGGGTCTTTTTTCCCTCTATGTCTACCTTTATGTTTACTTATAGTTGTAACTGGGGTAACGGAGCCACATGTAGGCAATGAGAAGGCTCATTATAAATTCCAAATGGCTTTACCCATTAAATGAAAGGACACAGCATTGAATAGGGTGTATTATGTTCCTTGCTACCTCTTGGATTCACATGATTTTGGTGTTTGAACAGATCCATTGTTGTATGAAATGCCATTAGTGGATACTTCTTTACTTGGAAGACTGTGTACCTGCCACATTTCAACCAATTACTGATGCTTTTCTTCATGGAGCTTTGCTGAGGAAGCTTCTGGACAAAATTAGGTCCATTTTAAGTGAATTTATCTGAATGTAGTATAATAAATGGCACTCTGCTTGTCATGGTAGAACCTCTGTTATGAAGGGGGAATCATGAGCTTATATTACCTTCTCTGGTTAATCAGAAGCAATGTGCATATGCTTAGTTTGACCTATACACAGGATAGTTCATACCCAACTGTCTTTATTTACATAACTCTGAAAAACTTTTCCTTTCTTCCAGGCTGCACTATGGTAAGATTTTAGAGGGTCAAAGCTGTGCAACATTTAATGAATGCCAATCATGGGGGAGAAACAGGTCCACTGGAGCTGTACATCTTCTAGAGCATTATTCTGAACTTCATGGTGGTAATTTCCCAGGCAGATCTGGCCATTGTATGCACAGTGTGATCCCAGGGCTCCCTCAGGGGGACATTCATTTTGTTTTCCTGCTGCAGGACCTTCATGAAATCTCATTTAAGTCGCTGTCTGAGCAATTAACTTCAGGGTACCTCAGAGATCGTGCAAAGATACTTTCAATACCAGAGGTTTAAATGGCTAAAGGGAAGATTTTATTTAATGTTGTGTGGATTGCATTCTTCTCTTTTATGAGAAGCATTGATAGACTGTGGTGATGCAATATAATGTAACCTTCCCACTGTTTTGAGTGTAGCATTCCCTCTGAGTAATAGGAACCAAGGATGCAATTCAGTTTAGTTAAGGTTTTGAATAAAGGTTGAGTCATGTATAGTTATACCACAGTTACACTGGAATGTTACCTTTATGATAATGACAACAGGAAAAAAAATCCACATCCAGAAAATCAATATAATCCAAGATGGAGCAACATGTAGTCTTGGGGAAATGATTTAGGGAAGAATATGGAGGAGACTCAAGAGATGGATAAATCATCCAGATACAAAGGGTTGAAACCAAGCCTTCTTGCCTGGACTGTGTTTGAATTGCTTCAGGTCTTGCTTCTTTCAGTTTGTGAGTCACATGTAATCTAAAGTAGTCATGTACTGAAGTTCACCAACATTGCTGTTTGGAATAAACAAGGAGTCTATTTTTATATTTGGAAGCATAGAGAAGTGGATGGAATGCTAGACATCTACCAACAAACATCTCTGCAATGGTGGAGATTTTCTTTCTAGACTTACTCTGATAATAGGAATAAAATTACAGGCAGCACCAAAGGGAACAGGAACATTGACTTTGTTACCTGTCCATGAGATGCTTTGCCCTAGTGGTGCTGCCTTGTAGGCCCCCAGTGTATGAGGAGGCTCTTGGTCCTCATATGACTGCTGAACTGGGGTGGGGGACTGTTATATAGGGACACTCCACTCCAGAGGAGTGGGATGGAAGGGATAGGGGGTAGAGGGTGGAAGGGTGTGACTGGGAGGGGTGGTAAAAGGGTACTGTGATGGAGATGTAATCTGAATAAATAAACATTAAAAAAAAAAACCTTTGGGCAGCAGTCTCCTTAAAGATGGGGGCTGAAAATCAACACACACACACACACACACACACACACACATCAAAAAAAGAAGAGGTTTCTACTTAAAAAAAAATGCTTCTTAATAATGTCATGGAGGGCCGGGCGGTGGTGGTGCACGCCTTTAATCCCAGCACTTGGGAGGCAGACATACACACACACACACACACACACACACACACACACACACAAATCAAAAAAAGAAGAGGTTTCTACTTAAAAAAAAAATGCTTCTTAATAATGTCATGGAGGGCCGGGCGGTGGTGGTGCACGCCTTTAATCCCAGCACTTGGGAGGCAGAGGCAGGCGGATCTTTGTGAGTTCGAGGCCAGCCTGGTCTACAAAGCGAGTCCAGGACAGCCAGAGATATTCAGAGAAACCCTGTCTCGAAAAACCAAAAAAAAAAAAAAATAATAAATAAATAAAAAAAAATAATGTCATGGAGGGATTGAGACTATGAAAAAGAGTGAGACTGATAAATATGTAGGCAAATTTTCTAACAATATTTGGTCATGCATTTGAGTGTCTAAATGCCAATTTTTTACCCTACATATATGAATTGTGCCTGTCCACAAGAGTTGAAATCTAGAATTCAACTTTCATCTCTTCTGTTTAATACTCTCCCTATGTCCTCAGGTCTGTTAAGTGCTTGAACTGTCTTTTATCCTTTGCTAAGTGAAATGTCAGCAGCAACAAGAAAAATGAGATTAAGCATTATGGCTGCAAGCATGAAGGGTAGAAGAGGAAGACATTATCAGGAGGTGGTGTGTCTCCTTTATGGACTTTTAAGAAATCAAGTTGAGTGAGTTGCTAAACCTAATACTATTAGATGCTTGAGACAAATCCCCTCATTTTCAAAAGTCTCAAGACTTTTTTCTTTTTGTGTGTGTGTATATATATGTCTTCACTGAAAACTCTAATCTGGAGATATCCTGTGATACTGAAGTGCTTATGTGAAGGTTTATATTTTCTCTGATTGTGATGTTACCAGATTTTGTGTAAGGGGAATCAGCTGCTCTTCTGGTACATTTATGCAGGGATCACAACTGGCATGCCTGTGGGGAGCACATTCACCGTTGTAGTGGGGAGTGGAGCACTCATCTACTCTCCAGTCAGGACTTTTGCTTTGGTTTGTTTTCATCCTTTGGAAGAGTGAGTGGTGAGCCGCTAGGGAACTGCCACTATAACTTTGAAACTGTCCATGTTCAAGCGTTTCCAGTGCCTGTGTTTTATAGAAAATGAAAAGTATTTATAGAATTAAGAGGGTAGTCTGATTTATATATAACTTGTGTATACATTTAAAGATATTTAGTTATCCTTTGAGTAGAAAGCTTAATGTTTTTACTCTCCATTTCTAGCTTTTATTATATATAATATACAAATAAAACATATATACACATATATGTGAAATTAGTAAGTCTCTTTCTACAGACATAAAACTACACATTTTGCTCTACAAAAAATATTTCTGTGGCTAAGATTCTATTTTAAGATTCCAATATGTTCATTTTATAAACTACCATAAGAATAGATTAATATGAAGAAAGATCAAAGATACAAAAATGAGTTCCTGTAAGAAATATATTAGGGAACTAGGGAAATAGCTTGTTGGTAAAGTGTTTAATGCACAAGTAAGAGGACCTGAGTTCAGAGTTCAAGGGTCCACATACAAGATAGACACATAACATCTCTACATTCTTATGGGAAGATGGGATGTAGAGCAAGTGAATCCCAGAAGGCAGCTGGACTAGCATATGTAGTGGAACACCAAAGAAACCCTGTCTCAAACAAGGTGAAAGGAGACTAACATGAATTTTCCCTCTGACATTCATCCATGCAAATCTTTCATGTGCATGCCCATATTCACATATTCACATAGGAAAATACTTACAACACACACAGGGTATTAGATTCAATTATATAGAATTAAACAACCTAACTGTATAAAAGGTTTTTTTTTTAACTAGTACTTCAGTTTATGTTTTTAGGACCAGTGATAGTTTGCAGGTTTTGTCTTCCTGTGGAGAATGCTGTGAGTGGCAGAGTATATTCTGTTTCATGTTTCATGCTTTTGCTTCATTGTAAAACCAAATCACAAACAGCATGTTAATAGCTCTCTCTGTGCTTACACAAATTTCATAACTTCACTTACTCCAATAATCCCTCAAAGCAGAGTTATTTAATAGAATGCAACACAGTTAAAATTGTAATTAAATTTTCTAGCAGCCACATAAAAACAGAAAGAAATAAAAATTAATTTTACTAATATATCTTATTTGATTTGGTTTATTAAAAAACTGGTATTTTCCCATGAAATTTCTTTCCCTTAGGAAGCTTGGAATTCAGTGTGTTGTCATATTCGTGTAGCATATTCATCTCAGGTGGCCTGTATTTCAAATGATTGATATGGTGACTGCTGTCTACCATATTGGACAAAGAACTACCCATTTTCCTTTGGGTTGTGCTAGAGCACTGGAATATACTACCACATCTTTTATCTTGTAAGGAAAGTATGTGTACAGAAAGTCTCTACATTGTAGTACATGCCTAGCATTCAACAGTTGTGAAGCTGAGAGGTAGAGGGAGCCTATAACTTGACCTTTATACACAGAAAGACATTTTAAACTCTTTTTTTTTCATATTATTTGCAGTGTTAGGAGTAGAAGTAAACTTAGAGAAATATCTAGGTGTTTTTCTTATCTGGTTGTGATTAATATATATTGAAGGAGCTTCTGCTTACCAGAATAGTGTTAGAATAGTGTTATGTCTTATTCAATCCTTTTCAGCCCTGTTATATTCACTCTTCTTGAGTCATTCTGTCTTCACATTCCACATAAACATCCTGGCTTACATAATATTGTTATACCTATGTGCAGAACACAAATGAAATATTAGAGCATTATCAATGTATGCCTTGAGCATTCTTGCTTTGGATTTGGTTTCTTCTTTGTTTTTCAGTTCTGACCAGTAAGGACAATGTCCTCAAAATCTGCCACATTTACATTACTTCTTACGATTGTTGCTGTTCGACAATAGTGATGCCCAGGCCATCAGATGTGGCAGTGAATGACGTGGGAGAATGTCTCCGCTGCATGGCAGGCCTGCACTCATGTGCATTTCATCTCCTCAACGACATTCATAGAGACACTTTCAGCTCTGTCCCTTCATCACCTGAGAGATTCATCAATCCTCTTGACATTGTTTCAAGTTATATCCATGGTGTAAGGAAACACCTCCAACTAGGCTTTCACAACATCCACAACTAAATATTTATACTTAATGTGTTAGCAAGCTTTCTTTCTTGTTAGACAAAAAAAGTTTGTCCTATTCTTATTTAGTTACATTACAAAGGAAACAAAGACTTATGCAAGCTGCTCTTGCTTTGCCATAAGAATCTTACTTTAGTGAGATGACCTGTCAATTCCAGCTTTGGAGGAAGAAAAAAGTAACGGGCATTGTAGTTTGGCTTTCTAAACCTTTCCCTAAGCCCACCGCAAAATTATCTCTTGATCATGTTACCATGCGGACATGTAGCAACTGACAGTATTTTTTTTTTAACAGAGTAAAATCCGGAGTGTCTAATTTTAATTTACTTGTTTTATAAGAATGGAGTTACAGGGGGAGCTTCAGCCTATGACAACTGAGGACATTACAAAATCACAAATTAGAATTCACTTGCTTTTGTAGGCCAGTGGTTCAGGTTATAGAAGTCCTGGGCATAGGGATGAGGTCAGAGCCAACCAGGGGTGGACATACACAGGATAAGCAACCCAGTCCTCAGGGAAGGGACTAGTTACCTGGGTTTATGGAGTCCCACAACTGGAATGGGATGCAGGGAAGCTAGGATCAGAACAGAGGCGATTCATGTCAGGGCGTTGGGATGTTGAAAGTCAAACCTGACTGAACAGAGGAGAGGACCAGCCGGGGTTGTGCTGACTTGGCAGTCTTCACAGTGCTGGGAACTGAACCCAAGACCTAGTGCATGTACTACTCAAGCACTCTAGTAGCTACTACCCTTGGTAACTCAGCTTTGAAGATTATAAATTGTTATGTTGGTTGCTTATTAAAAGTTAAACATTGTTTTTATGCTAAATTAAAACTGTTATTCAAATTAATTCAGTTTCACTTTATTTGAAAATGAATTGCTGCTGAAATAATTTACCCTGAATATGTGGCTAACAAGGCACTTGGACATGGGTAGTAGTGAGGTATCAAACATATGAGAAACCATTTACAGTAGTTACATTTAAGGAATGAAATTCTTTAAACTTGATTAGTGACTTAAAATTAAATATAGATCTACATACTAGCTAGCCTTTTATACTTTGTGATTGTAGTTATGCAAACAGGATTTTTTTTTAACAAACAGATATTTAAACCATATATTAAATAACCAAACCATTAAGCCTATGTTGCTTTCCATGAGTTCCATAGTCCCTGGTCGACTAGTCCCTGGGTTGTTTGTTTGTTTGTTTTGTTTTGTTTTTTCATGAATGGCCTGTGGCATTCTGGATCACCATCTCATATTATTGTGGCTTCTTTGGTAAAGCTTTTGGAATGATGCTAATTAGGGCTGGGCTGAAGGAGAACTGCATATCCCTTGCTTCTCGGATGTTGTTCTCTTGCTTCAGTTTACCCTGGTTTAGAGACTGACCATCCATAAGTGAAGAATATAAAAGGATGGGAAAGGACAGTGAACAAAGAGAAATTATCACATCCTGTTCCACACTTAGAGAAGGTTAAGAAGTGAGAAATGCATTTATCATCTCAAAATGTGCAAGCTCAGCACACTTCCACATCCAACAAATCTGCATAGAAGTTTGTCACTCTGAATGCGTTTCTTTCTGAAAGAATCAAGAACAGCTAGAGCAGTTAAAAAAAAAAAAGCATGTGCCCAGTCCCTTTCTGACCCACATGATAGATCTATCTGGGATCTGAAAAATGTCATGCACCTGCCATTTAAAAGTCACATCTAAATATACTTGCACCCCATAAGTAATCTTTTATTTTTAATTGTAATATTATTTATGAGTTTTCACTCACCAGAAATTTTATGTCAGTCTAAAAGTGATGGCATGAAGCCCAATACATTAGGAAAAAGACATGTGCTGATGAAATATGACCCTGAATGTCATCATTCTGCTGGTGTACATTAGAGCAGGGACACAAGGATGAAGTTGACAGATTAGTCTCTGTGTCACACATTCTTGAATGTTTCCTGTGAAAACTGAGAGAAATAGAGAATGGATTTTTATTCACATGAAACATAAAATAATCAGAAGAGCTTTTCTCATAGAGGGTACCATGTACAAGGAATACACAAGTAACACAAAGAACCACACCCAAGTTAAAGGTCTCAGCTAAAGTAATTCATAAGAAAACAGTCTCTCTATATCACCTCTTAGTAAAACTGAATGGAACATTGTCCTCAAATTGGAGGCTTTCTAACCACCTAAATCTGGTGGGCTGCTGAGAGCAGGCTGTGTGTGAAACATTGGTCTCTTGGTGTTCACCATATTCGTCGTGGGAGGTTACATTAATTTTAGCTCTGTGAGTCCTAGTTATATATCTCTGATATTATATAGTAGATTTTTGTTAAATATCTACATATTTATAATTACCTGGTGTTTAACTTCCAAAAATGACATTATTAAGTCTGAGGTGACAACCTTTTCCTGAGGTGACATTTAATTTACTTTTCAGTTTTCCCTTCCCTCTTCATCTTTTACACGACTCTCACAGGCAAACAAATGAAGAAATACTCATTTTCATCAATCATCAGACATGATTCTTTTTAATGACAAAAATCTTCAAAGTAAGTTCTAATATAAATATATCTGCTACTACTTTCTTGAGCAGTGGGATTATTTTGAAGTAATGTCCTGTAAGCACAAAGACAATGATGAAATACAAGGTATCTTTTCTGAGTTACCTACAAAGGAGTACTTTAGGATATGGGTGCTAAATACTCATGCCAAAGGGATTTTCTCACAGAGAAACATTTTCTTGCTATCTGGGGCCTTTTCTGTGGTAAAGTTACAAAAGATGAACTGAAGAACAAATCTTGGTCACCTACTTATTTTCCAACAGATAAATCTTTCTTCTGGTTCTTTTGCATGCACACAAGAATTCAAAAAGAGTACCTACATTTATTTTTGAAATAGTGGAGAAATATGTGGAGTGAGTCAAGGAACATAATTGAGACATTGGAGGTTTTTGAATTGGAGAGCTGTGTCTAGCTGAAGTAAGGAGAGTTATTTTTCTTTTGGGTTGTGTTCTGTGGTAGGTTGCCCATCTCCTAGTGACTGGCCTCACACCATGTGTATGTGTGAAGCACAACTGGACTCAGTAGGTTCTATTAAAAGAAAGGGGAAAAAAGATATGACATTGAGATGGAGTTATGTTGGAGGATATAGAAGAGAGTGGGAATAAGCTGAGGGTCCATATGAACATTATACTTTATATACATGTATGAAATTTTCTAAGAATTAATTTGAAATAATGTCTAAAAAGACTGACAGCAATTGGGTTCTATCTCCCCATGCCTTTCCTTTGCCTATCCTTTAGTGAATAAGGTTAAAGCACTCTCCATGATCTGACAAAGTTCCCCAGTGGATAGTTTCTGCTCAGCAGTGATAACCATGCTGAAAATGCACTTTTCATTGCCTGACACCCCTTCCCATCTCTGGTGATGTCCTTTCTACTAGTATGTCCAGATATCATCATAAACAAATGACTGCTACTTAAAAACTGGCCATAGCTCCAAATTACTTCAGCTCTTAGAGGTTTAGAAAACTAGCTTGAACTGTAGTAACCCTTAATTTTCTTACAACTTTTTAAACCTCTTAGCTGCCTTCTTAAAGCCAAACAATGAAAATACCCTTTATATATAGGAAACAAACTTACAAGCTGATATCCACGAGTGTGTGAGCTATGTGTCACCCTGCAGTATAGCTTTCTAACCTGAAATTAAGACCTTTTTTTCCCTTGATGCCATTAAGACAAGTATGCCTTTGGTAAAGTATCATTTGAAAATTTTATATTTTATTTTTATTATAATTTTTAAGCTTAGTTGTCCCCTTTTAAAAAATTAATTTGTTTTTTCAAGTTTCCTCTTGAACAAAGTTTCCTTCCCCCCCATATCCATTCCTCCACCCCCCATACCTTCCAACCATCCCTCCCTCCTTCCCTCCCTCACTGTTCCCCTTCTCAGTACTCTCCCCCTCCTCAGATGAGGTGGGTCCCCACATATCATAATCCCTCAGTTTGTCATTCATATGAGGGCAAAGGGCTTCCTCCTGTACTGGGGCTTGATATGGTGCCCCATCTAGGGTAAGGTGCTCCACTGACCTGCAACAGGTTCCATGACTCACTGATGGGTCGAGTTTTTCCTGGGATACTTATGGTAGGTTCCTATCTGTTTCAGTCTGTGGGTTGTAGGATGGTTGTCCTGTGATATATGGTTAATATCCACTTATAAGAGAATACATACCATGTTTGTCCTTCTGGGATTGAATCAGTTCACTTAGGATGAGTTTTACAATTAATGTCTGTTAGAGATACTGGGCCAAGAGGCTGGAGACAGATGTTCGAATGTATGGAGAGAAATTGGAGACTGTCCAGGCATCCAGTTGTCTGTCATTTCTTAGTTTCGGAAGCTGCTGGCTCTGCACTTCCTGTATAATCAGATATATTTAATCCTTCTCAGGTCTCTGATGTGGTTGAAGACTAGATAGTTATAATCTCACAATTAAATTTTAAGTTCTTTGGGAATTAAAAGGTTTTTCTAGGTCTAAGAAGATGTTTTGAAATTGGCAATGCAAGTTAGGATGGAAATTGAGTTAGGTATAGAACTTTAAATTCATGGAGATTGATAATAGAATATTAATATCAGTTACCAAAACATTATGGAGTGGATATTGGGAATATATGTTATACCTTATAATTTTCATAATTATGGCCTAATTATTTTTTAAAAAAGCATTATGAGTTCTGGGAGAAAAGAGAGAGGGTGGGAGAGTGGGGTGGGAGGGGTGGAGGGAGGGGACAGTGATGGAGATGTAACTTGAATTAATAAATGAACATTTAAAGAAACTGGTCTTAGCATCTGCTTATAGGATGACCCCAATAAAAACACCTCTCAATTGCTTTCTCAGTCCTCACCCATAACTAATCTAGAATACACAAAGGCTTAGTCTATGGCTCATTGTATTAGGAAAATTTAACTCTAAGTTGAATTCATGAATCCTAAGATTTTAAATATCAGTTGTAACTATCCAGAAATGCTATCTGGTTGGTATCTTGACTTGAATGTGTAATAGGTATCCTAAGATTTCATTTCCCAAGAAAAACTTGATTTTTTTCCCACGTGGTTGGGGACTGGATATCTCATGACATTCGGATTTTCAGGCTGAGTTTATGAGTCCTACTTTTGCTAACAAGAGGCATGCAAAGCTGCCACCAAACTCTTCAGTTGGAGAAAACTTACAATAGTTAAAATGGCCATGTCTCATTTTTCTCCTGAATTCCCTAGGACCCATGTTTAAGAACCTTGTTTCATTCATAAGTTGTAACATATAGAATCAGAAACTGATTATATTCTTCTCTATAAGTACTCTTCTTTGTAAATCTCACTGTTATTTTCAAAAATTGACATCTAGAATTATATCTCTTAAAACATATATCTGCTATGGTCTAATATGTCTGGACAAAGTGGGTTATATTTATTGACCTCTCTCTCTCTATTTGTGTGTATGTGTATGGGTGTGTGTGTGTGTGTGTGTGTGTGTGTGTGTGTGTGTGACTCAACACATATTCCTTGCAAATGCCTCTTCATGCACATAAGAAAGGTTATTTTTTTCTTATTTTTAATAAAACTTAGTAATCATGACTAGAACAATGAAACCGAACTTTTAAAAATTATTATTTATTTATTATTAATTATATTCACTTATAAGACATATAAACACTTAACTTTCATTGCTTTATCGTTTTCCTGTTCAAGCTGGGTCACCTTGGCTTGGAGCTCTATAATGATGTTGTTTTGACTTGTAGAATTGTGGCTTCTTTGAATTCCTTCATAGTTTTAAGTTCTTCTTGAAGGGACTTAATCACTTTCCATAATGTAGAATTGTCATTGTTTTCATGTGTTTCAGTTGTGGTGAGGTGGTTCGGGCTGGACAGAATAGCGTTGCTTTCTTTTGTTGGAGACATTTCGCTCTGTTTTTTTTTTTTTTTTTTTTTTTTTTGTCTCTGGCCTCTGGCAATGAGGAATTTTTTTTTTTTTGCTGTCTTCTGGACTTGGGTCCAAAGGGGGCACTGTGGTGTAGGAGTTGCCTTACTCCACACCTATAAGGAGAGTCATTCAGTCCCGCCTCCCAGGTGGGGACCTAATTAATTCAGGTGGCTGAGATGTGCACAAGTAAGCTCTGATTCCTCGCTGGAAGGGCCCTTATTAGTACAAAAGTTTGATATAGGACAGTTTCAAATATCTCACAGTTTGCCCGGGGTTGGTTCCTGTAGGGGGTAAATCTGCAGTTCAGCTCCAATAGCCTTGCCGCACCCAAGGCTTGGAAGCTGGCCTGTGACTTCACAGACTGGGATCTGAAGGCGTTTGCAGTGGAGCTACTTCACTTCCAAGGGTCACAACCTTTCCCAGATAATTGGATCATCTGTGTGAGACCTAGGAGTGCGCAGCAGGGTGGGGATTATCTCTGTGTGGATTCTGAATCTGCCTGCTGGGTATTAGGTTGGAACTTACCGGGTATTTCTCCTTTTGGGGGGATGGGTTATCCCGATTCCCGGGTCCAGAAGCTTCCTAGCCTGTCCGAAAGTTGGAAGAGGCGTCTGGCCCAGGTATCTTCCTTGGTCCCTGTGTAGCTGGGTGAGATTTAGAAGGGGTCGTGCCCTTTGTACAGCGTCCTGCAATGAAAGATCTCCAGACAAAAACAAGCAAACTGGAGAAGGAAATGTACAAAACGAACACTACCATTCAAGACATGAAAATAGAAATGGAAACAATAAAGAAAACACAGTCAGAGTTAAAAGAGGAAATGGAGAATCAAGAGAAGAGAACAGGAACTATGGATGTGAGTATGAAAAATAGGATGCAAGAGAGGGAAGACAGGATCTCAGGCATGGAAGATTCGATGGAAGAAATCAGTACAACATCCAAAGAAAATGAGAAGGCTAAAAAATCTCTCACCCACAACATCCAAGAAATCAAGGACTCAATGAAAAGACAGAACCTAAGAATTATAGGCATAGAGGAAAGAGAAGACTCCCGACTCCATGGTCCAGGAAATATCTTCAACAAAATCATAGAAGAAAACTTCCCAAACCTAAAGAAAGAGATGCCAGTAAAAATCCAAGAGGCTTACAGAACACCAAACAGATTAGATCAGAAAAGAAACTCCTCTCTCCCTAATAATAGAAACTCCAAATGTAGAGAACAAAGAAAGGATATTAAAAGCTGTAAGAGAAAAAGGCAACTCACATACAATGGCAGACCCATAAGAATCACACCTGACTTCTCAGAAACCTTAAAAGCTAGAAGGGCCTGGACGGATGTCCTACAAGCCCTGAGAGAACAGAGGTGCCCAGCCAGACTACTATACCCAGCAAAACTCTCTATCAACATAGAAGGAGAAAACAAGATATTCCATGACAAAATCAAATTCAAACAATATCTCCTCACAAACCCAGCACTACAGAAGATCCTAGAAGGAAAATTCCAACACAGAGAAGATAACTACGCCCAAGAAAACAGAGGAAACAGAAACCTCCACAGCAACTAAACAAAAGAAAAACACAAGACAACCAGCTATACCAAAATAATGGGAAACAACAATCCCTGGTCACTAATATCCATCAATATCAATGGACTCAATTCGCCAATGAAAAGACACAGACTTACACACTGGATCCGTAAACAAGACCCATCTTTTTTCTGTATACAAGAAACACATCTCACTATTGAAGATAAGCACTACCTCAGAGTAAAGGGCTGGGAAAAGGTCTTCCAAGAAAATGGACCCAGGAAACAAGCTGGAGTAGCCACCCTAATATCAAACAAAATAGACTTAAAATTGAAGTTAATAAAAAAAGACAGAGAAGGGCATTACATACTTATTAAAGGAAATACCCACCAAGGGGTCATCTCAATATTGAACATCTATGCCCCAAATACAAAGGCACCTACACTTATAAAAGAAACGCTTCTAAAACTTAAATCACACATCGATCCAAACACTTTAATAGTGGGAGACTTCAACACCCCACTCACAACTATGGACAGATCTTCAAGACAGAAGCCAAACAGAGAAATAATGAGTCTAACAGAGATCATGAACCAAATGGACCTAACAGATATCTACAGAACGTTTCACCCAAACACAAATGAATACACCTTCTTCTCAGCACCTCACAGAACATTCTACAAAATAGACTATATCGTTGGACACAAAGATAGCCTCAACAGATACAAGAAAATTGAAATAACCCCTTGTATCTTATCAGACCACCATGGAATAAAGATGGACTTCAATAGCAAAAGAATCAACAGAAAGTCTACACTCACATGGAAATTGAACAACTCTTTACTAGAGGATCACTGGGTCAGGGAAGAAATAGAGAAGGAAATCAAAGACTTCTTAAAATCCAACGAAAATGAAGACACAACATACCGAAACCTATGGGACACAATGAAAGCTGTGCTACGAGGAAAGTTCATAGCATTAAGTGCCTTCAAAAAGAAAATTGTGACAGCTCATCTTAGTGAATTAACAGCTAAACTGGGTGAATTGGAAAAAAAAGAAGCAAACACTCCCAAGAGGAGCAGAAGGCAGGAGATCATCAAACTTAGGGCTGAAATCAACAACTTAGAAACAAAAAGAACTATACAAAGAATCAATGAAACCAAGAGTTGGTTCTTCGAGAAAATCAACAAAATAGACAGACTCTTAGCCAAATTAACTAAAAAACAGAGGGAGAAAACACAAATCAACAAAATCAGAAATGAAAAGGGTGAAATAACAACAGACATTGAGGAAGTCCAGAGAATATTTGGATCCTACTTTAAAAATCTATACTCCACCAAATTTGAAAACTTAAGTGAAATGGACAATTTTCTTGATAGATTCCACCTACCGAAGCTAAATCAAGATCAGATAAACAGATTAAACAGCACTATAACCCCTAAGGAAATAGAAGCAGTCATTAAAAATCTCCCAACCAAAAAAAGCCCAGGGCCAGATGGCTTTAGCACAGAATTCTACCGGACCTTCAAAGAGGTGCTAACACTAATACTTTTCAAACTCTCTCACCAAATAGAATCTGAAAGAACATTGCCAAACTCATTCTATGAGGCCACAATCACGCTGATTCCTAAACCACACAAAGACCCAACAAAGAAAGAGAACTTCAGACCAATCTCCCTCATGAGCATAGATGCAAAAAATACTTAATAAAATACTAGCAAACCGAATTCAAGAACACATCAAAAGTATCATACACCATGATAAAGTAGGCTTCATCCCAGGAATGCAGGGATGGTTCAACATAAGAAAGTCTATCAAAGTCATTCACCATATAAACAAGATGAAAGAAAAAAACCACATGATATTCTCTCTAGATGCAGAAAAAGCATTTGACAAAATTCAACACCCCTTCATGCTAAAAGTTCTGGAGAGAACGGGCATACAAAGGCCGTACCTAGAAATAATAAAGGCAATATACAGCAGGACAGTGGCCAACATCAAAATAAATGGAGAGAAATTTGAAGCATTTCCTCTAAACTCAGGGACAAGACAAGGATGTCCACTTTCACCATATCTCTTCAATATAGTACTTGAAGTTCTTGCTAGAGAAGAAAACTACAGGGCATCAAGGGGATAAACATTGGAAATGAAGAAGTCAAATTATCTCTATTTGCAGATAATATGATAGTATACATAAGCGACCCCAAAAATTCCAAGAGAGAACTCTCACAGCTGATAAACACCTTCAGCAAAGTGGCTGGATACCAAATTAATTCAAAAAAATCAGAAGCCCTTCTTTATACAACAAACAAATGGGCTGAGAATGAAATAAGGGAAACAACCCCCTTCACAATAGCCACAAACAACATAATATACCTGGGGGTAAATCTAACCAAGCAAGTAATGGACCTGTACAACAAGAACTTCAAGCCCTTGAAGAAAGAAATGCAAGAGGCCTTTAGAAGATGGAAAGATCTGCCATGCTCATGGATAGGTAGGATCTTGAATTGAAGATACAAAAATAGACCCACACACTTATGGCCACATAATTTTTGACAAAGAAGCCAAAACGGCACAATAGACGAAGGACAGCATCTTCAACAAATGGTGCTGGTCCAACTGGATATCCACTTGCAAAAGAATGAAATTAGACCCATACCTATCACCTTGTACCAAACTTAAGTCCAAGTGGATCAAAGACCTTAACATAAGGCCGGTCACACTGAATCTACTAGAAGATAAAGTGGGAGAAACCCTCAAACTAATTGGCACAGGCGACAAGTTCCTGAACAGAACACCAACAGCTCAGGACTTGAGATCAACAATCAATAAATGGGACCTCATGAATCTGAAAAGCTTCTGTAAGGCAAAGGACACTGTCATTCGAACAAAACGGCAGCCTACAGACTGGGAGAAAATCTTCACCAACCCCACATCTGAC
>CAJQZJ010033828.1:3127880-3152406 GCA_907164525.1 Lophiomys imhausi | reverse complement strand
CACACACACACACACACACACACACACACACACACACACACACACACCATACCTCAGAATATATATATATATATATATATATATTACAGTTCTGGAAGTTGTAAAGTCAAGTCACCTTATTAGATGCTTGCTTGTTAATATTTCTTAAACCTCTTTTGAAGATTCCTTCCTGGCCTGCAGATAGTTCTTTCTCTGAATCCCTAAGACCTGAAGTTCTTTCCCATGGTATATACTTGAAAAGGGAGAGAGGGGTGGGGGAGGGTTTTTCCTTCTTTTCTTAAGGCCATCAAACCTACTGTGAGAACTCCAAGCTTGTGATTGAAACCTAACCCTGATTATCATCTAAGGCCTTTCTGTCCACTATACTTGGAGTTAAGAACCTTAAATGTGGATTGTGAGAATACACAAACATTTGGCCCATAATGTGCAGATACCATCCACTTGGGTTGACATGTTTCATGTGCTCGATATATTGGGTCATGTAACAAGTCTCTTTCAAGGAGAAGCAGGAGACAAATATCCAAGCTAATCTCACCAGCAGATAAAGAGTGGAGACCCTGGATCCAGGCTAGGTTGAACTATCTCAGGAATTGGGACAGAGGGGCAAGCCAGCCATGAAGTTCTGTGAGGCAGAAGGAATAACTGCATCTATGAGAGGACCCTGAGAATTAGGCAAGGTTGAAAATCTAAAAGGCTAAGTAAGCAATAACTGGAAACACCATGGCAAATCTAGAGGGAGTAACTGCATCTGTAGCATTATCCTGAGAATTAAGCTGATATTAAGATCTAAAAGACTGAGTAAGCAGTAGTAGAAACACCTTAGCAAATCTGTGCATTGGGAAGAAAACATGAGGCCAGGGAATCATTTGATGGGGGACAATCAAGACTAATGAAAGGAGGAAGGTGAAAATTGTATGTTTTGATTCACAGAGCGTTTATCCCAAAGCCCTGAGCTATGAGGGCATTTCTGTGGACACAAAGTCTACAGAGGCATCCCTGAAAACAGAATTATCATAAGCAGGGTGAAAGGCAACGAAGCTTCAGCCTTTCAGTACACGGGGAGTTAAACTAAGAATTCAAAACCGGCAGCTTAGATTTTGTGAAGTCCTTGCTAAGGGAAATGTAATTTAATGATAAAAATACTTTAGAGTCATATTTCTTTAGGTAGAGTTGACCTGAAATGGGAGAACCACAGGCATCATTGCCATGCTAGCTTGAACCAGGCTGACCAGTCCCTCAGGGGCAGAGTGCTAGATACACAGACACTGGAAATATTTGCCTTGGGTGGTCTTTCTAGCTGTTATAGGTTAGAGTCAAATAGGAAGAGACTACATCTTGTCTGTGTTTACAGAATTCATTTCAGAACGAGAAAGTGTGCCTGTGTGAGCAGTTGACTTCCCCTCGGCTGTCTCTCCTGACATATGAGTCTAGGTTTGCTTAAATCCTGATTTGTTACTGCATAGGGATCTCCCCAGTTCCTCCTTCGAATACTAGTCTCTTTGTTTGAAGAGTGCAGGTAATTAGTATGTGGATATGACACAGAAGGAGGAGGGATGGATGGGAAACTAAGAGGAATCATGCTGTGATAATTCCATTATAAGTTTTGCTTCACTGGTGCCTTTGGATCCCAGACATAATGAGACAGTAGGGGTCTGCAATTTTATCCACTGAGTGTCTCTCTATGATGTGCCAGGCTTAGGGAATTAGATTTGAGACCCATCATTTTATTAGTAGCATTTTGTTGGAGTAAATTAGTGCCCAGGAACACAGTTCCCTGGGTTAAATCGATGAGTTCACCTGGAATGACTTTTCCATCCCTAATCAGCAGTCCCTTTCTGAAGAGTTCTAATTTAGTTGAATAATATCGTGTTCCTGTTAACTTCTCTTTCCTTCACCTCCTGTTCTCCCCATTGCATAGAAACAGGCATAGTTTTTAATATAGAGGCAAATTTAAAGTAAACTGAACCAACCAAATATAAAATACATAGACTGTGGTCTCTACTAACAGGAATACAGGCATAATTACTACATTTTCCCCTTGTGGTAAAGTCCTCAACTAATATTGCAGCTCAAATAAACTGGAAACTGAGGAGTGGAAAGTTCTAATATTAAAGACATACAATGTAAAACAGGAGAATTTTCAGAAATTCTATTAAGTGAAGATATGCTCAGGTAACGCCAGCAAGAACCTGCTTGGTGTCCACAGTATGCTCAGTGCTGTGTCCTCTACCTGCAGGCATATTTGGATCCTGGAGAATGCTTTGAAGTGCACTTTCTGCTTGGAGACTGGGGCTTTTATTCTGTCAGGCGAACTAAGAGAAAATAATGCCTTCTCATTTCATCTAAAGATCACCACTTGCTCCACATGCCTCATGTTTACCCCAAGGTTCTGTTTATAAAAAGAACACAAGACCAAGCAAGAGCTGGATTCAGGCATGGGAGCAGATGGAAACCCTCGAAAGCAATTAATTAAGGAGAACAAATGTACTCTCCAAGAAGGTTCAGTGCAGCACAAGACAACAGGAGCGCAACATGGCAGTTTAGTGGAATTTCTTGGCTTTGGAGGTCAGGAATTCCAGAGAATATATGGTCCAGTGAGAGAGCAAAAGCCAGGGCTGCCTGCTTTTCATGGAAAATGTTATTGTTGGATATACAAGTATTGAGCAAAATGCACAAAATTTTGTTGTGCACTTGAGGAATTTTTCGCTAAGATAATATATCTGTAAATCTGACCAGATGAAAACATGAACACCACTGTACAAAAGAAACGAAACACCATAGGAAAGAGGAAGTCTCCATTACTTCAGGGAATGGTCTGACCAGGGCAGCAAAGGAATGAAGAAAGTACAGACAGATGGACAGACGGGCAGAAACCTGAGATTAGATGGTCTCAGTTGGAGAAACCTCAGGACCCTAAAAGTTCAGTGTATTTATTACATAGAGTTGAAAAGGAAGACAGGGTTATAGCATGCAGCTGGGTCAAGGAGACAGGTCTTGCTAATCTTAGTAGGCAGAGTCTCCATAGGGAAGCAGTTATCAGGCTGTAAACATCTAGGACAAGAAAGTGATGGTGGACATTTTCTGCACACACTGTTAATATCCATCCACATATGGGTCAGAAGGAAGGTTTTGACATTTCCCTCTGGGTCTGTGGTTTATTTTTATTTACTTATTTACTTACTTAAAAATTATTATTTGTTTATGTATTTATGTATTTGGTTTTTCGACACAGGGTTTCTCTTTTGTAGCCCTAGCTGTCCTGTAACTTGCTCTATAGACCAGGCTGGCCTCGAACTCACAGAGTTCTCCTGCCTCCTGAGTGCTGGGATTAAAGGCGTGGGCTATTGCTGCCTGGCTGTGGCTAGGGTTCTTGATGTGGCTGTGCCCATGTCACTGACACACATTCCCTGAGAACATTATACACTCAAGACTTCCTCCAGTCCAACAAAAACCTACAGCAAAGGCAAAAACATTTACAGAATACATCTGACAAGGAGCCAGTATCCAGAATTTATAAAGAACTGAGAATTTAATAGCCAAACACAAACAGAACCAAATAGTTTGGTTTTAAAATAGGGTCAATAAACACAAATACACATTTCTCAAAAAGAATTTGTACACCTAGCCAGTAGATGTATGCAAATGTGTTCTATGTCACTGATCATTAGAAAAATACACATCACATCCAACAACAATGAGAAACTGTATGAAACAGGAAGAATGGATATCACCCCCACATAAAGACAAAACGGTCTGTCAAGGATGTAGAGCAAAGGAAACTCTGGCATATTATTGTAGAGAATGTAAATTAGCACAAGTGTCATGGAAAGAGTGATAAGTCCAATAAATTAAAAATGGAATTACTTAAGATCCAGCAATCTTCTACTGGGTGGCATATACATACACACATCTATGCTCATGGCAGCATTATCCACAAGAGTTAAGAGACTGAAGCAATTCTAATGCCTATTGGCAGATGGGTTGGAAAGAAAATGTGTAGATATACATAATGGAGTCATGTTAAAACTCATAATGGAGGAAAACCTGGCATTTGTTGTTGGGGGTTGGTTTGGAGTTGCCATGTATTCAGATGCTAATTACTGGCCCCAGAGTTCTGCTGACTGTCCCATGAACTGATTCTCATGTGTGCCAAATGACACTGTATAAACTTTGCTCACCAATCTTCTCTGATTTGTTAAATAAAACTTGCTGACAGCCTGCAGCTGGGTAGAAGAGAGGCAGGCAGAACTAAGGTTCCTGGGCTTGGGGTTTCAGAGGGACCATGAGGAGGAAAAGGAGGAAGGAGAAGTAAAGAACAGGAAGCCTCCATTACATGTGATGGAGAAAAATGTGGCCCAGTGAAAAGCCTCCTCTGAGGACAGACTGATGGAGCAGAATTCCCCAGGAGTCACCAGATTAGAAAGTGACAGGTATTAATCTGGGTTTTAAAGATGGTAGGATTATTATAGCTCAGAACCTGTCCAGCCTAAGGCCTACAGTTTATTAATAAAATGTAGTGTTTCTGTGTCATTTACTCAGAACCAGAGAGTTCTAAATGGCCTAACAAACACCCAGAATTACTAAGTCCCATTACAATGTATTGTGTTACAGTTCTGAAGGAAAGGCTTCCCCTACAGAGTGTTATAGTTGTACTTCTGCAAACTTGGTGCAGCTCTACAAAGTCACACTGCACAGCAAACCTCACATAGTAGATTTATTGGGAGGGGACAATTCAGAAGTGGCTGCTTCTGCCCCCTGGAGAAGCAGCAGAGAATTGAAAAGTAGACAGGGTTTATATAGGATTTCTTAGGGGGTGGAGCTTTCGAGGGCAGAGATTTCCAGGGTGAGGATTGGTGGGACTTCAAATCCTGAGTTTGTGAATCTCAGGGATTGGTGGGTTTCCCTGCACAAGGAATAGTGGGTGTTTTTCACCTTTTTCCTGGATCAGGCCCATGGATCAGGACAAGAAGACTTTTCGCAGCTTCAGGCGGCTCACTGTGAAGCTACTAGAGAGGAGGTATGCCACACTATCACTGTGGCGACTTCTACAGGTTCCTCATGGAGGCCACAGGCTATAAGGCTGGAGAGGGAGGTGCCACTGTCTTGACAGCTCCAGCGGTACTTCATGGTACCTCACAGCAGAGGTGGTGGGTGTCCCTGTGGCTCACAGACTACATTTATAGCAACATGGAAAGAACATGGGATCAATGAAATGAGTCAATAACAGAAAAAGTCTGTGCTGACTGTACTCATGGATGAATTCTTAGAGGGCTTGTCTTGTAGATACTGGCAGTCAGACAGTTTGTGGTTTGTGTTTAGCAGAGCTGGTGAGAGGAGGGGAACGAGGCATGGGGAAAGATTGACCAGTGGATACTACATTAAACCGACGTAAGAGTAACAACTATGATATTTCATTGTCAGTAGGTTGACTATAGAGGGCAGTTATGTATCAGCCATTTCAGGATGTTAGAAGAATTTTCAATGTTTTTACAATATGGAATTAATAAATATATGATGATACATATATTTAAAAATTGATTCAAACATTTCATAATTTAATTATAGATTGGAACACCACAGGGCACCCTATAAATATGTACTTTTAAATGTTATTTACCTATTAGTTGAAGCCAAATTCAATTATTAATCAAAATGTCCTTGCAATAGCTCTGTCTCCCACTGTGTAGATGGAGAAAATCAGGTTTAGAACAGTTGAATACATTATCTGAGAAAGCACTGCAAAGGCTTGTTAGAAGTTGGGTTTGTAACAGTGGTCCATGATCTCATCATTGAATGGGATTACTGCATATGAACCCTGGTACTAAAGGAACTTGTGTGATACAAAGACTAAAATTAGATGATATGGACAAAGGGAGGAAGAATTATTCTTAGGCTTGCAGAGCATTTCTGGAGGTGGGAATGGGGTTGTTATGAGTGTTCTCTCTCTCTTTCCACGTGTGCGCAGGGTATCACCTCAGCTACATCGTAGGTTGTTCCTCCTTTCCTTATTGCTTCCATTCTCCTCTCCAACTCCACCCTTTCTTATTATTCTTTAGTTGCTTGTGGGTCCCTCTACTATGGTCGATCGGCTCTTGTGCACCAGTGGACTCAGGATGTGGAGGAGCTGGGGAGTAGAGTCTCAGGTGGTGGTGGTTAGTTCGGCAGGTCTAAAGGACACAGGACACTGTTTCGGAGGATAGCTTGTTTGTTGAAATGGTGGGGCTAGCTTATATAGCTCAAATCAGGGAGGAGGAGGAGAGAGACAAGGTCAAAGGTGGAAGTGTTACAGCAGGAGCAGGGATATCCCCAGCCTGTCAGTATGATTAGCAGACTACTGGTCACATGATCACCGAGAAGCCAGTTCTCTGGCTGGGAAACAGAAGCTTAACTGACTTTTTCATCACAATGGAATACTACTCAGCCATCAGGGAAATCATTTAATTTGCAGCCAAATGGATGGATCCAGAAAAGCTCATCCTGAGTGAGCTAACCCAAACCCAGAAAGATGCACATGGCATGTATTCATTTATAACTGGATTTTAACCATATAGTACAGGATAACTATCCTACAACCAACAGACTGAAAGGAACAGGAACATAAATTTTGTTACCTGTTAGTGGGACACTTTGCCCTAGTGGAGCTGCCATGTATGCTCCCAGTGCAAGAGGAAGCTCTTAACCCTTATATGACTGCTGAACTGAGGGGGGCTGACATGTAGGGGTACTCCACACTGGAGAAGTAGGATAGGTAGGAAAGGGGTAGAGGGTGGGACTGGGAGGAGTAGAGAGAGGGAACTGTGATGGAGACTTGAAGTAATAAATAATCATAAAAAATTTTTGACTTTTTCATGATGTGGCTGGCTTTGTCTCTATGGAATTGAGTAGGCCCAAGACTAATTGGGTACAGAGGGACCCACTCCTGCCTGCCGTGGTCTCTGAGAGATATCTGGGGTGTGGGCAAGGCTCATCTGGCTTGGGATCTCACAGTTCCTTTTTATTTTATTTTTGTTTTGTAACAGTATTAAATAATTACATCATTTCCTGCTTTTCTAATCTCCCTCTTACCACTGCCGTGGAGATGATTTGAATACACTCTTCTCAAATTGGCAGCTATTCAATACTAAAGGGAATATTTACAAAACTGCTCCAAGACAAAGATCAGCCATTGTACCTTACTTATATTTCAGTTCAGACAATTAATGAGCTAAGCTTTATTCTTAGTTGATTATGTATAGCAGACTACTGTTTATTTACTTTTAATATATTTGTGTGTGTGTGTTTGTTTTGTTTTTTGAGATAGGGTTTCTCTGTGTAGCCTTGGCTGTCCTGGAGCTCAACTGTAGATCAGGCTGCCCTTGAACTCATTGAGATCCATGGATCCACCTCTTTTTTACCTCCCTAGTGCTGGGATTAAAGGCATGCATCACCACCACCCCGCCTACTTTTAATATTTTTAATTGAAATAGAATAATATAACTTCTTCTTCCCTCCAGCCTCTCCCAACTACCCTCCCTTAAGCCCCTCTCATTTCTGCTGACTCTGAAGTTTTAATGCTCTTTTTGTTTGGTTATTATGATTGTTTTTTTTTTTGTGTGTGTGTGTTAATGTGTTTGTGTGCATGAGAAAAAATAACTTGCTGAGACTTTTTTTGGTATGTGTGTGTGTGTGTGTGTGTGTGTGTGTGTGTGTGTGTGTGTGTATGGCTTCAGGCCTGACCACTATGTTGTAAAACCAATAAAGGGGCTCATCCCTGGAGAGGCTGATTGCCCCCCCAGCAGTCTTTAGTGCCTATATGTCTTTGTTTAGGGTTAGGACCCCACTAAATTTTCCTCTTTCCATGTAAACATGTCCATTGGTATTGCCATTGTTTGGTCTTGTTTATACAGTCATTTCTTGAAGAGACTGTTTCACTGCAGATTTTCTGTTATTCTGGCTCTTACAATCTTTCCACCCTCTTCTTCAGTGTTTCCTAAGCTATAAATCCAGGGGCGGTTAGGTAGATGAAGCAACTGGGACTAGTCTTCCACGATCTGTTGATCTCACCATTTTGTCCAGTTCGGGTTTTTCCATTTGCTTCAAGGAGAGGTTTCTTTGATGAGGAGTGGTGACATAACTTATCCAAGAAAGGGGGCTCACACAAAAATAGAGTTTATGGGATATAGGGAGAGAATAAAGCTTGAGTTATTGCTGCTTTTATTGTAAGAACAAACTCCTCTAGGTAGTGTTGAATAGATTTAGTGACCAGTTGTTGCCTTGTCTCAAAGCCAAATTCGCCGTCACCTTAGTGAATACTTTCACATATTTATCTTTCTCTAGTCTCTTGCCTTTCATTTTGTAATTTCATTTCCTCTAATATTAGGCATTTTAAATATGCTTCACATTTTTATATTTGTTTCCTTACATGTTTATTTATTGTTTATTCTGTCTCTGTACGTCCATCTGACCTGTTTTCTATCCAATTAATCATCTCTTCTCATCTGTCTAATCTGCTATCAAATATATCAATGACATTCTTAGTTTTAGTTACTAGAGTTTTTAGTTCTATATTCTTTTATTGCTTTTTTAAAAATATACTCTAATTCTTTTGTTTAAAAATAATTTATTTATTTTTCTTTTATGTTCACTGGTGCTTTCACTGCCTGTATGTCTGTGTGATGGTGTTGGGTTCCTTGAAAAAGTAACCTTAGACAGTTGTGAGCCACCATGTGGGTGCTGAGAATTGAACCAGGGTCCTCTGGAAGAGCAGCCAGTGGTCTTAACCACTGAGTCATCTCTCCAGCCACAAATATACCCCAATTCTATGGTAGAATTTCCATCTTTTCATATAATTTCTGATGTGCAGATCATGACCACTTTGCCATTGATCCATAACACTGAAAGACTATTACTTTTTAATCAAAATTTCTCAAAATTTGCTCATTGGCTGTTCCATGGCATGCGTACTCTGATTTTGATAGTGTATCTGAAGTGGGTGTAACCTTTTTTTAAATAGAGGATTTGGTAATATTTTCTACAAGGAAAGTTGAATGTTTTTCTAGAAACTAAACTTAATTAGTTGGTTTAGGCCATCTGTATCTGTTTCAGAGAGCTTCTGAATGAAGATGGCTTTTCAGTGATTCAACTCCAAATTTATGAGAAAAACTGGAAGTGGGAAAGGTGGCCTCCCAGGGAAAGCACACTAGCTGGTTGGCCAGTGCCAAGTCATTGTCCCTGAAAACATATATACAAAGACAATATACAGCCTATATAGATGTATATACATGTATGTGTACAATAACAATTGGGAAATAAGAAGGAGGCCATGAAAAAAAGAGGGTTTGTTCAAAGTAATAGGATGGGGGAAATGTAATTACACTATAATCTGAAAAATAAAAACCACTATGGTGTTTTTTTAGTTTCCCTTCATTTTGATAAACTGTTTATTTTAATTTTTGTGTTTCTGGCACTGTGAGACAAGGACACAATCACTTAGTTGTTTAGTCTTTGTCTTGCAGATATACTCCTAGACTCAAGTTAGAGACACCTCAAGTTTTATATCTAGACTGTGAGGCTTATTTATTTTGTTGGCATTTTCATTTCTTCAGTGTATGGTCCCTCACACAGCCTGATTTGCCATGATAATCCCCGTGTCCTAATTTTTGTTTTTCTATCCCTTTGGGACTACCAACTTTCTTATCCTTTGGGACTACCAACTTTTTTTGTCCTTTGGGACTACCAACTTTCTTATCCTTTGGGACTACCAACTTTCTTGTCCATTTCTTTTCATCTTAGCTTGTGTTTTATATTAACCTGTTTACCTGGTGTGACAAAGACCTACGGCCTTATAGGAAAGATAGCTGCCTTCTAAAGACTCTCCTCAATCTCCCCGGGGTTCTCTCAGCCACTTCTGTCTGCATTCATCTGTTTTGAATGTCACTTAGCTTTCAAGATTATTTTTGGGAGAATATTTTCTATTTCGAGGTGCTCCACTTCCATCAGGAGTAAAGGTCTACCTACAGGAGAGATTTAGTTCTCTAATACATTAACTTTGACTCTGAGCATCTTACTGAACTTCATGAACTTGATTTTTCTTATTTCTGAAATGATTCATTATCTTGCTGTTATTTGGAGAAATAAATAAATTATTAATATGACGTGGTTAGTACGGATCTTTATATGTAGTAACCCAAATATTTTTATATTATTTTAACAAAGAGCAACATTAATTCAAATAATATTTTATTTCATGTACTTGGGTCACATAGTATTCCAAGGTGATAAGTACCATAGAGTGAAGAAGGGGTTTAAATCACCATTGCTCATTTGCATAGCAGATGTTGGAGACTCAAGATGTAGGAAGATGTAGTCCACATGAGAACTTGGAAAGAATTGAACTTATAAAGGGCATAATGTGTCCTCTGGTAGACCAAGTAGGTATTAATAGGGTCAAAATAACAGGTGGTAATGCAAACACAGACAAATATTTTAACACTAATTTATTTCCTCAGTCTGGAGACTGGGAAGCTCTAGATCAATACTCAGACTGATGGATTTTTGGTTCTTCTTTTTATTCTTTTTCTTCTGGGTTCTTCTATTTTCATGCTTGTGACCATTCACCATTCATAGGGATTTTCTTCTTACCCATTAGTCTTCATCCTGCAGCTGGATTCCAGATGAGCATCCCAATCTAAGAGAAAGACAATGAAAATGAAAGAATAACTCCAAGCAGATGACATGTGTCTTACATAACTGAATCAATCATGTATTCTGCATTCTTCTCATTAGATGTGAATCACAAAGTCCAGCCCACATTCAAGGGAGGGATCTATGTTAAAGCAGTGGTTCTCAACCTTCCTAATGCTATGCCCCTTTAATATAATTCATGTTGTGGTGACCCCCAACCATAAAATAATTTGTTGCTACTTCATAGCTGTAATTTTGCTACTGTATGAATTGTAATGTAAATATCTGCTACATAGGATATCTGATATGTGACCCCTAGGTTGAGAACCACTGCATTAGAGCATAAATATTAGAAAACAGTTATTACTTGGGTCATCTTTGTGGATGAGATTTACAGAACAAATGTCAAGTATTTGCAACATTTCTCATAGGTAAAATGTTAGCACAAGGAAAGGACAAGTCATTGATTATGTTTTATTTCAATCAGGCAAGAACAGTAATTTTTTATTAATATGAATTCCTTCTTTGTTTCAAGTTTGTGCAGATGGGAAATCCTTGAAAGGTGTTGCAACCCACAACAGCTGATGATATTGTACACCCATCAGTTTTGCCTCATCCAAAACACTTACTTGGGATTCATCATGCTTAGATGCAAAGTTATATATCCAGGTGGCTCAGGTTTGATTCTGGCTCTGCCAATTGCTTCTAAGGTATCTTTGGAGAAGTCACTCATCCTCACTATGCCTTAAATTCTTTGATTGCCAAATGGAAATCTGGTTATTGTCAGAATGAAGTAATATAAAAGTACAAAGTACTCTGGAATAAAGCTTGCTCACAGCAAGTGCTCAATAAATGCCATTTCTGTTTTCCTAACCACTAAAAACGACATTGTGGAAGCAGGCCATCCATGTTCCTCTATGGCCATGTTATCAAATATTCTAATTTTCAGGATATGGAATTAAAACGCAGTACTCCTTTCTCTGCAAGGCTAGGGTAGGTATCGTTGAGCAGGTGGCACTGCTCTGGCTTTCTGAATTCGACAGCAACTGGAAGTAGTTTCCAAGTCATTAGCAGTGCCTGCAATACAGTAGTCACTTAAAGATGTTGCTTGTTTCCCATTTCTTCCCTAATACCCATTTAAGTAGATGTGAGAAGACATCTCTACATCAGTGTCAAAGGTACCAGAGAGCAGCACCTGCAGACTAAATGGCTCAGGGGCTTCCTGAGATCCCAGTGGAAGAAATGGCACTCCAGAAAATTGATTGGCAGCTAACAAGGGAATTTAATCTGGGCAACCAGCTACAAAAGACAGTTCAGGGTTGGACCCAATTTTCTCAATTATCTGCCAGCATAAGGGGAAATGGGGCCATTTGATTGAAATGTAGATTTCTCTTCCTCCAGACCTCTCCATACATCCTCACTACTTTGTTTTCCTTATGGTTAAATGTTATTAACTAGAAATGCTTTCTCTTTGGGCTGTTGATCTGAAACTTTAAACCTTTACATGGTTACAGAGCTTTTCACTCCTCATAGGCAAGTTCTTAATCAATAAAAGGAAATTTGGGACTCTTTCAAGAGTCACACGGATTAACAAGAAGGGTGTGAGTCACTGTGATTGTGACTGTTGTGTTTCACTGTGGATAACACTCCTGGATTGTGTAGCCTGCACTGTAAGATGAGGACAGATGTGCACCTCACCATTATTCCAATTAGAGAGTCAAATTTCTTTAGAAAGTTAACTTTCCCCTATAATTTATTAAGCACTGAAAATGAGAATCAAGAATTGGAGAGAAATACTCTCTTTTCAAGAGTAATCATGGCGAAGAGGAAGCTTACCTGGGCACCGTCCTCTGCTCTCTGGTCAACCTGCTGTGTATATTCTCTATAAAGCACTGGCCCTCCTGTTAAAGGGTCACATCACATTACGATCTTCTCCTCCACTCTCTTTTCCAGTTTCTTTTCTCTCTCCCAAAATTTTGTACCTCATAAATAAAATGTTTATGCTTGATTTAACTCTTAAGATACGATTTAAGGAAAAATTTAGAGAATTGGCACCAAGCAAAAGGTTAAAAAATAAAACCAGTGCTCAGAGTGTGCTTTTGACTGATTATATTTATTCTTGACTTAATAACCCTGGCTAGGGGAATAGAATCAGTCATAGGCATATGCTAAACATAGTCCTTTCCTGGAGATAAGTGGCCATCATTTCAATCTAATTCACTCGACTGGAAAATCCAAGGTCATGTAGGAATGTGAATTGGAGGCTCATCAATTTACAAGTATCTTCTAACACATGGCAGTCACTTTATAAAAATATTCCTATCTACTTCTTCATTCCAGCATGATCAGTTTTTTTTTAATGTTTGCTTTTTTAAGGAATGAGCTCAACACGTTGTAGAATAAAGTGTTTATCATTTTATCATACATTTATATTTTAAATTATATTCATGTTTTTTAAAATGTTTATTTGCATGTTTGTGTGTGCACACATGTGTACCTAGATGCCCATGCACCCATAGCATGTGAATGTAGAAACCTGACGTCGATGTAGCTTTTGCTCTCTACCATGATCAACCTTATTTTTCAATATGTTTTGAGATTATAATATAATTACATCATTTTCCTCTGTAAAAATTTGTATAAAAATGTACCCCATGGGCTCATATTTTTAAATACTTGATCATCAGGGAGTGGCAACTTGAGAGGGATTAGGAATGTGGTCTTGTTGGAATAGGTGTAGCCTTTGGAGGAAGTGTGTCACTGGGGGTGGGCTTGAGGTTTCAAAAGCCCAAGGCAGGCCCGATGTCTCTTATTGCTGCCTGTGGATCCAGATCCAGAACTTTTCACTACTTTTCTAGCATGATCTCTGATTGCATGCTACCAAGCTCTCTACCATGAAGACAATAAACTAAACTTCTGAAATTGTAAGCCAGCCCCAATTACATGTTTCCCTTTATGAGAATTATGTGGTCATAACTGAACTCACTGATTGGCTAGGCTAGCTGGCCTGTAAGTTCTAGGTATATGCCTACAATCCTTTCACCATTCCTACCCTATACCAATGCTGCCCACAATGGGGTGTTCAGAAACTGAGCCATCACTACCCCTGATCCTTGAATGGCATATACCATAATTTACTTAAAGAAGCCTATATTGTTGAGCTTTTGAGGGTTCCTGTTCTATTATTGTTTGTTTTAGCTTGTTTGTTTGCAATTATGTATGCTACAAAGAAGGTGTATTTGGATATGAATCCTAGTTTTCTTGATTATGTCTCTATCCCAAAATAGATAGCAGTAAATTGATGGAAACTTTACGTTTGTAGTATGCCTAGCTCTCCTGAGTTTCAAGATCTTTCTCTATATGACAGTATATTTAGAGTCAGTGCATGTAAGTGCCTAAATGTTGTATATATGTGAAGAAATGCTATGGCATTCCAAAAGGTGGAAACAAAAGAAATCAGACACACTTCTGAGATGTGAGCTAGTGAAATCTATATAAAACATAATTTTAAGCAATGAAACTCAGGCTGACCTTGGAACATTGACCTTCTAATCTTTATGTCTCTGTCTTGCAAATGCTAGGGTTACAGGCATGTGCTATGATTTCTGGTTTATGTGTCCCCAGGAATAGTACATCAATTTTCTGACTGCTCGGTGACTACTCTGCTAAGTGAGTTACATATTCAACTTTTAGAAATATTCTTGAAATTTCATCTATGTTTTTTTCACATTGACCTCTTGGATTCCCAATTCAGGCATTTTCAGTGGTGGCACTAATTTTAAAAAGGCCCCAGATGAGTTTAGTATCATCAATCAAACTGACCCAGAATTCGGGAACGAAGGTGGTTGATGAGTTCATGCTAAGAAGCAAACTCCTGGCTATTCATTGGAAACAGTAGAATATTTGGAGCACATATGACCAGGTGTTTTAAGTGTGTCAATAAAATTATGGAAGTACTGGCAGAGTACATGAAAATTCTCAAGGGACATAGAACACTGCTCCACACGACAGAGTGATGAGCTGTGTTTCATCTAAGACTAACATAACATAAGACTTGGGATTTGACAAAGGTAAAATTTCATTGTTTTATATCTTTTTATAAGCAAAACCTGGCAATTTACCAGAATGTGAGAATTCGAAGAGGAATGTTTCAAAAGTAGTCAATGGAGAACAGGATCTCTTATGTTAGAACCTTTTTCCAACTGATGTGATTAAGTTGCTATGGGACCCTAAAGGCTCATTTGCTACGTGTAAATGGATAACACTATTGCTTTCTTCTAATTAAAATCAAAATTTGCCAAAGATTAGCTCAATTCGTGGTACTTTGGAAAGTTAACACCTTTTGAGAAACTAACAAGTTAGATAGGGTTTAAGGTAAATTTTTACAAACATCCAAACAGGTTTTGTAGGTTTAAGCTAGGGTACTTGAATGGTCTTTATTTAATTAGAACTTTTTATATGATGATTTAAATTCTGCTGTATAGAGTCCTTCATGGAGGTGATATTTAAAATACCTAATGTGATTGATTACAGTAGACACTGACAATAGTGTCACAGACCTTTGTGATAGCATGCAATACCAACTCAATTCTGGCAGCTTGGGAAAGCTCTAGGGAGCCCCAAGGCGGGCGTCACTGTGGGTAGGGTACTTGAAGGAGAAAGAAAGTTCAACCAGCAGATATCTTTCAAATGGACTTCCCAAAGCATTTATGTGTTCTCCTGGCTGACCTCCAAGCCCCACTTCAAAGACACCTTTGAGCTTTTGATGTCAGGTAGAAACTTGTGGTAATGATGGGGTGCAAGGATAGCCAAGAGTATTGTTTAAAAAAAAAAAGGAAATATAGGACTGCATGATATAATGAAGATGATGCATTAATAAACTCAACAAACTTGGGTTACACATGGCAAAATGAACAATTTATTAGAGCATCACTGAGGCATGCATAAAACACGCATACACTCACTGGTTTGCACATGTACAACTGTGTAAACATACTCATATACAGGCAATAGGAAGAATCAACCAGCTGAACAGTCCTGCTTGCTCTCATTCACAATTTGATTTCATAAACTATTATTCAATGGATTGTTGACATTTTAGAATGATGTCCAACCCTGACCTATAGACTACACAATGATCTCTTCGTAGGACCTAGTGAAAAATTTACTTTTCAAAGAATGGAAAATAGGGTAAATGTATGGTTTACATTTTCAGTTACATATGTAAGAATATTCTAAGAATGGGTGAATATTTTGGCTTTGCCTTATTAAGCACAACAAACATGTAGGATACATGCATGTATACATATATACATATATTTTTCATATATCACTCTATTCATATCCTGTTTCCTGTGATTTTCATAGGGTATTCATATGAAAATATTGAATCATTGGATATTCAATATCTAAATATCCATGTGTCTTATGAGAAGTGTCACATAATTTTGATTTATAAACTTCATGTTAGAAATTTAGTTACTGGGACTGCAGAGATGGCTTAGCAGCTAAGGGCACTTGCTGCTCTTGAAGAAATATTGAGATAGACTCCCAACTCACATGAAAGCTTGGAACTGTTATAACTCCAGTTCCAGGGGCTCCCATGCTCTCTTTTGTCCTCTGAGAAAATATGGAACACATGAATTGTAAAAAAAATTTTAATTAAGTTATTTACCCAGTATTTATATTATATTTAATTGGTTCAGCAGCCATTAAACTTTAAGCAGGCATTATAAATGAGCACATAGAGAACACATGGATTTCTACAAGCCTTGGCCTGAGTTGTGCAATCCTGGCCCATCTAAGCTAGCTCTTAAGTCTATTACCCAAATATGACCCCATATATACATATGTTCCCTTGGACTGCCATTCTCCATGATATGCCGATGTTCCTGGCCATGTGGAAAGAGGTTCTTTTTTCTAACCCATGGTGTGCGGCTCCTTCGTGCTGCTCCTGGCTGGAATACCTTAATCCTCTGTCTAAAGCGCAGGTTTCCTGCTCTAATCTCAGGAAGTCCCACCTTTCTCTGTCTTTGCCCAATCTCAGGCCTCGGCATTTTATTTAACCAATAGGAGTCAATGTAAGTAACAGACAGCAAGCAGGACCAATTAATTAACATTTAGAATGCTTAACACTACCCCAACATGAATACACGCAAACAAAGAATCCGGACACATAAAAATATCTACATATTAATTTATGCAACCAAGGAGATATCATGGGGTTGAGCAGGCAGACATGACTTTGCTGGTAAGAAATTAAAATGAGCCGAAGTCAAGTGTTGTCAGCCTTCTCAGCAAATATCAATGAAGAAGGCCAGCCTGAGTATACAGTACTTGGAACAGGAGATATATTTACATATATAATATATATTATATATATTAAATATATATATTATATATGTAAATATGTAATATATATTTATATATATAATATAAATATTAAATATATATATAATATATATAATGCTCTTTTTATGCATTGTGTGTTGAGTTGATTAGAACCTCATTGTTTTAGACTAATCGACTAATCGAGGATAAGTAAATTGACATATAAAGTATTTTATGTGTAATTTCAATAAGTATATGCATTGAATCCTTTTTAAATATTTTCTTATTTTTCCTCATGTAGGAAATTATTTTTAAAGGTCTTAAAGCTCCAAGTTTAGGCATAAAACAAATTTAAAAGCCATTTAAGCTTTTATTTTTCCTTACTATGCAAGATGGTTGAATCTTTTTAAATTCACATTATGAGTCTGATGTTTTTGATTGCAAACAATTCAATCTTGAGTTACCTGTTAGAACATTATTTCTGAATAAAAGATTTGAAATTGGATGTTACAGGTCACAGATCTGTATTTGTATATCTAGTTCATGCTTCAGAAAATGAGCTTCTTATAATACTTGATTACCAAATGATATTGTGCATAAAATATATAACTGTGAGTATGAGTTGTTATTTCAGTGCTGGCAGAAAAGAAAGAAATTAGATAGCCTAAGGAAGAGGCATAAAAAGCAAAGTTATTACCCATTGTTTAAAATGAATCCATTTACCTCTTTAAACTATTTTGTTAACTTAACAATAAAATAAAAATGAACTTTCTAGCATGTGCATCATGCAATAGCCAAAGGAAAGGTTGGTTTTCTTAATTCAAATCCTTTTGCATAAATGGTTTATAAAATAATTGCTGCAGGTAAAATGCTGTATTAGTTTGTCGCTTCTGTCTATGTGAGCAGAACACTGCAGAATAATGACTGTGAATATGAATCACAGGGTTCAGATACATCCTCAGAAGAACACAGGAGCCACAGAGAGGAAGAGCATCCATGTAGGCACCAGAAAACTAAAATAAAATTGTTTACTGATTTTACTTTGTGCTCTAAATCTTTGATTATGGAAAGTTTCACTATACGGGAATTCAAATATCCTACTTTTCCTAACAAAGAGTATTTACAGCTTCTGGGAACTGTGTTTGACAGTTAACAAGTATGTTAAAATACAAACCAATGCAATCTAAATCCTAAATTTGGTCAGATTTTTTGCTAGCATGATTCTGGAAGCTTTTGCTTGGGGAAAAAAATCTATTAGGAGAAGAGTTAAGTTTAATAAATGCCAAAGGGGGAGAATAAACAAATTCATATGTAGAGGTGTTTCTTTATATGCACAGTTCCTGAAGGTAGAAAGTAAGGAAAAGATCATGCCTGTACTAAATATGCATTGGGAGTTAGTCTCATGCTATGTACACTAATGCTAATTACTGGCCGCCAAGATCTGGTTGCCACCCAGACAAGCACATTGTTTTGTACACCTGTCTTTGTTGTGTAAATCTTGCTCTACCTGTTTTTAAAGTTGATTGGTTAATAAAATTGCTGAAGCCTGGGCCAAACAGGAAGGGGGAGAGGGGAAAAGAGAGAGAGAATGAGAAAGACATTGGGCCAAGCTTCATGGCCTTGGAGGTACTGGAGAAGAAGAGAGAAGAGAGAAGGAGAGGAAAGAGAGGTGCCATGGGATAGTGTGAGGAAAAGCACATAGCAGAGAACAGTTTGCTTTGAGAACTACCTGATGGAGCAGATCCAGCCCGGAGAGGAAGACTTGTGGGCAAGAACTTGGGTTGTGTAGCTGAGAGACAGCTTAATTCCTTAGTGGGCTAAGATCTGCCAGACACCAGTTCTAAAGGCATATTAAAATCTAACAGGTTTGTGTGTGTTTATTTATAAGTAATGAGTTAAGTGATAGCTCCCCTGCCTTAGTAGTCATATGTCATCAGCTATTAATTATTAATAATTCTTGCTACAAGTATGTAAAGACTATGCTATTCCCTAACAATACAGTTTAACAGGTGTTTACAAGGTGTTTACATTGTGAAAAACATTTTAAGTGATGAGAGACACCTCAGTGCATATGAGAAGGGGTGTGTGTGAGTGTGTGTATGTGTGTGTGTGTGTGTGTGTGTGTGTGTGTGTGTGTGTGCCAAGAATGGAGTGTCTTATGAATTTGGCATCTGCAGACAGTTCTAGAGCCAATACCCGGACACCAAAGTGTATTTCTACAAAGCATCAATCTCACAAAATGACGAGCACCTCCATTTGCTCTGAAGTTCCTGTAGCTTTTATCACCTGCTCTAGTGGAGAGCTATAAGGTGATTTTATTTGGTACAGTTTTAGGACTTTGGATGTGAGATGCCTATGGATTCAGTGTTCCATTGAACAAAGGGGACACATTTTAAAATCCAGAGATGTTACAATTTAAGGAAGTATTGAGAATGGATATTTGTGCTTGAAAATACAAACAATGGCAACCTAAGAAGTCCACCAATGAAAGTTACCCTCCATGCACGAGGATTAGATCAGTGTTAGACTATGGGTCCTCTTTGACCAGCTGAGCAACTCTGGGCCATTGTGTCTGAATGTCAGAATGGGTTTGCTGAATCGAATAATGTCTCCTCAATTTCATATATACCTGGATCTATTAATCAGGATATGGAGTCTTTGAAGAATCATAGACTACTGGATTAGACCCCAAGGCACCAACCTCATTATTAGAAAAAGATTAAACAGATATTTGAAAATCCTCCATTCAAAGACAGGCATAAACTGAGTGCTTTCCAGCACCCAGGGAAGCACCAGGCATTTGCTAGAAGCTACCACAACCAAAGAGGTAGGCACTGGACAAGCCTTGGTCAGACCTTCCTCAGTGAACCAACTCTGAAAATACCTTCATTTTGGACTTACTATTCTTTATAATTGTGAAACAATTTGATTCTCCGTATATGTAGCATTTTGTGACAGTGACCTTGGAAAACTAGTATACATACATAAAGAATACTATCTATACAGAAGCAAAGGAGAATATTGTTTTAAATTTGATAGTATTTTCTTAGTGATTTGGATTCTCTGATGTTTTGCAGAAACCACCAGGGAGGAAAGAACATCTGCATATCAGGAGCTTAATGGAGATACCAAAATATCAAGAAGATATGTATTTTTGATGGAACCAGCTTGAAAACCTACCTGGTAAGATAGTCACATTTATCAAAACAAACACAATTATTATGTATCTCTGCTGCTTATTATGTATCTCCTCATTGCTTGCTCAACCTGCTTTCTTACACAATCCAGGAATACTTTCCCAGAGGTGGTGTTGTTCACAGTCGCCTGAGCCCCCCCTATAATAATTATTATTCAAGAAACAGACTCACAGACTTGACTGATAGTGGACACATGTGATGGAGGCAGTCCCTCAGCTCAGGTTCCCTCTTTAGTGATGACTGTAGTTTCTATCAAGTGTCAAAAAACTAAAAAGCACAAGTTTTTTTTGGTAAGAATATTTAGAAAATATTCTGCAAAATTGATTTTTCTTATCCTAAATAAAAAAGAAATTTTTTACCAAATAATTCTTATTCATTCTAAGAACATTTATCAAGTTTCCTTACATTCAGAGGAGAAAAAAATAACACATTACAGTTTAATATGTTAAATAATATGTTATTGTTTCTTTATATTTGTGTTCTATGCATATTTATAAACTTAGATGCATGGGAAACAGCATATCTCTATCTGTGTCTTTTGCTATCTCTGTCTCTCTGATTCTCTCTCGTCTGTGTGTGTGTGTGTGTGTGTGTGTGTGTGTTTTCTACTTGTAATTAAGCAGGTGCTGTTAGAACTTCAGATCTGGATTTAACACAATGTAAAATGCCAACATAATGCAATAGGCAATTACAAGAGACTTGAGGCTTGATATGTTTTAATCTAATCTCAAGGAACCAGGAGAAGTCAAACTGATATAACCAGATAGTGTTTTAACAAAGACTAAATCACCTTAACCACAATGATTTTGGGAGCTGAGTACAATGGTTGCTTAGTCTAGTTTGCTTGGCATCAGCTTCAAAGAAAAATGAAAGTTGTGCCTGAAGTCTGCCATGCCTCCTGATGAGCTGGGTCAAAAGACATCTGCTCACCCACGTTTGTGGACACGTCTGGGTACTCAGCTTGCATGGTCTGAGAAACCTCACTGACCTCTTTGGATCAGAATTGAACTATTTTTACTGCAATGAAAAAGTAAATGCATTGCCCTTCTTGATGAACCATCCTATGCCAACAGAATAAGTCCATAGCTTGCAAACTACTATGTTTGTCCAACTTTGGATAAATGGAAACCACTTAGTTCTGTTTAGTTAATTAATTAATTAACTTCACATTCCGATTGCAGATTCCCCTCCCTCATCTCCTCCCAGTTCTTCCCTCTCCCCTTCCCCACTCCTCCTCCTTTTCTTCTCAGACACGGGGGGCCTCCCATGGATATCAGCCTGCCTTAGCATATCAAGCTGAAGTAGAACTAGAGACACATCTTCTCCTATTGGAGCTAGACAAGGCAGCCCTGTTAGAGGACAGGGACCCAAATGCAGGCAGCAGAGTCAGAGACAGCCCTTGTTCCAGTTATTAGAGGATGGACATGAAAACCAAACTGCACTTCTCTTACTTATGTGTAGGGGCCCTCGGTCTATCCCATACACGCTCTTTGGTTGCTGGTTCAGATTCTGTAGGCCCCTATGGCTCTCAATAGTTGATTCTGAAGGTTTTCTTGGGGTGTCCTTGGCCTCTCTGAGTCCTTCAATCCTTCCTCTCCATCTTCCATATGATTCCCTGAGCTCCACATAACGTTTGACTGTGGGTCTCTGCATCTGTTTCCATCAGCTGCTGGGTGAAGTCTCTCAGAAGACAGTTATACTAGGCTTCTGTCTATATGTACAGCAGAATATCATTAATATTGTCAAGGGCTGGATCTCTCCCATGGGATGGGTCTCAAGTTGGGCCAATCACTGGTTGGCCATTCCTCAATTTCTGCTCCATCTTTATCCTTGTGCCTCTTATAGGCAGGGCAAATTTGTGGTGGGCTGTTGTCCCCATCTCTCCATTGGAAGTCTTGTCTGGTTATAGGGGGTAACCATTTTAGGTTCTATATCCCCTGTTGCTAGGAGTCTTAGCTAAGGTAACCCTCATAGATTCCTGGGAATTTTCCTTGTCTTAGGTGTCTGGTTTGTCCCAGAGATGCCCCTCCACTGATTTCAGTTCTGTTTCCCAGTTCTCTCTCCCTCAGTTTCCCTACCACCCAACACTTGATCCCTCCTATTCTGCTCCTCTCCCCCTCCCATCCAGTTCTGTCTCTTCATCTCCCACCAATGTCCATTCTATTTCCCCTTCTGAGTGAGATGTAAGCATACTATTCAGCTACTAAAAACAAGGGCATCATGAAAATTTCAGGCAAATGAATATAATTAGAAAATACCATCCGGAGAAAGTAACCCATATCCAGAAAGACATACATGGTATGTACTCACTTATAAGTGGATAATAGCCATAAAATGCAGTCTACCCATGCTACAATCCACAGAACCAAAATAAGCCTAAGTAAGAAGGGCCAAAGGGAGGATGCTTAAATCTCACCCAATTCTTCAGTCTTCCTATCACATTTCTATATTAACATGTTTTTTTAAAAAGAAAGAAAAATAAATATAACAATGCACAAAGGTTAAACTTTTTATATGTATCTGGCTGCCATAATTTCTTTCTTCCTTATTTTATACAAGAGGAGATGTGTCCCTGGAATTCAAAGAATCCTACAAAGACCAATATATATGGGGTATCATCCTTCTTTCATAAGCCCTCCTATTCATGGATGAATACCCCAGTCCTAAGATGACTAGAGAACTGTTGATTGGAACATAGCAAGACTGTGCTTCTGGATAAAGCATGTATGTTACTTCTGGTATCTGGATGTACAGCTGAAAGGGGGAACTTGAGTGACTTCCTTTCCAGTTATTAGCTCTTACATTTGAAACAAGAATGACATGAGTTGGCTGTTAAAAGACTTCTAATTGGAAATAATTACTAGTTGAACTTTGACTTGGGCCTTGTTTTAACCTTGACATTGTTTGCAGATATTAGAGTTATTGCTTCTATACCAGGTTACCTTAATCAAACTTTTGACTTGACATATTATTGCATGGATTGGATATAGTTGTTAGAATTTAGTCAAGTGTTCTTTAAACTTCAAATTTCTTTCTGTTTTGGAGAATATCAAATAGAACTCATTCAAATCAAACAGCAAGTGATTTCAGTAGCTAAAAAAATACCTATTCCGGTGGGCCACGATGGCGGTGACCTACACTGACGCATTTTGAACGCGGGGGAAAAAAGAGCCATAAAAAACACAGAGTTATTGGGCACTGTGCAAAAACCGGAGGGGCTAGACCCCCCACCCCCGGGAACACTCACAGCTCCCAAGGGACTGTTAAAAGTCCCAGGGCAAGGCTCTCCCCATCTCTCACAGCCACTAAACCCGGGATTCGGGAACTCCCATTTGGAGAGGCGCCTGGTAAGATTGATCCCAAATTACAGCAGGCAGAATCAGGGTCCACTTGGTCATAGATCGCTGGCCTATTGGGCTCCCCACACATCAGGTTGAACTTATACCCACTTAAAAAACTTTGCAAGATAGTGGAAGGCTTGGCAAGGAACAAACAGGGGGCTCAGCGGGTGGTCCGCAGCCACTCGGGAAGCGGAGGACAGGAGGTTCCAAGAGAGTGCGGGAAGCTGGGAACACAAAGGTGGGTGGGAGGGGCCGAATCCCGCACAGTCACAGTAGCACACCTGGGGAGTGAGCACGGCTGGCAGGGCCAAATCCCCGTGAACCCATGGCAGGTCATCTGGGGAGAGAGACAGGCGTGGGCGGGGCCAGGGATCTGTGCACCCACGGCTGAGCTGCTGGGACGAGAGGTCCACTCAGGCAGCCAGAGGATCCTGGGCTTGGGGTACCCACGGAACCCGTGGCGGCGCAGACAGGAAGGGAATCAGGCACAGAGTCCAGCCCTGTGGCGAGAAGCCTAGAGAGAAACCAGAAATCGGGTCCATAGCTGTATCCTGGAAAATTAGGTGTGGAGCCAGACCCTGTCAGCCTCCATGACGACAAACAAAGCCCACAGAATCTGTGCCTGGGCAAACAGGCCCATACCATCAGAACCATTTCAGGCTGATAACTCAGAGTGCAACATAGGGAAGTCTGAATTGGGAGCAGTGAAACAATCCTGGTCCATTACTCAAAACCTGGGAATAGGCTGCACCAGCTCACAGTGCCTAAAGCGATTAAAACCACAGTGACCTTGAAATCCCCCTGTAAGCAATGACAGATAGCCAAGTAACTCATCCCCTGCACCAAATCATCCACTGTGGTTCCAAGCACAGAAAACAGACAGCTAAATGTATCCAAAGGCGAAAGGTCAAAAAAAAAAAATAGAAATCAAGGAATTATGACTCCAACAAAGCAGAATCATCCTAGCTCATCCAATTCGGATGACCACACACCAAC
>CAJQZJ010033828.1:3028889-3057880 GCA_907164525.1 Lophiomys imhausi | reverse complement strand
AGATATTTTTAAAATTATGAGGCAAGTTAGTATGAAAGCTGAGTTAGATATAGAACTTTAAACTCATGGAGATGGTTAGATAGTAGAATGTTAAAGTCAGGTGCCAAATACATATGGACTGGACACTGGGAATGTATGCTAAACCATATAACTCTTATAATCGTGGCCTATTTATTTCTGTTGTTTTGTATTGAATTTATAGTTTTAAGAAAAAGAACCATTTTTTGGACTGAAAGGGAGAGCTGTTGGAGGGAAAATAAATACCTTAAACTAAAAAAAAAAAAAAAAGAAGAAGGGAAGAGGATAGGGGGGTTGAGGGGGAGGAGGGTGGAAGGGTGGGACTGGAGGGGGGAGTAGGGAGGGGATTGTGATTGAGATGTAACTTGAAGAAATAAAAAATAAATTATTAAAAAAAAGATGCGTTTACTGGGAAAGGGCTTCACAACTCTACATTTTGATTGGTTGTGGTTTTCTCTCATGTTGAAAAGAAAAGTTTCCTTGATAAGGAATGAGGACTATACTTATCTATGGGTGTAAGGAAAAATATATGGAATATAGTTAGAGATTATTCTGGTTTGTTAAAGTGGATTGTACTCTAAGATCCATGATTCACTAGCCCCAGTAGTTGGCTAAATTCTGAGTACCAGACAGTATTTCCCTCTTTTGGAACAGCTATTAAGTCTAGTTAGAGAGCTAATGGGTTACTGCCAAGGAATATGTGCCGTTACTGACACCTTATCCTGCCATGATGGTCTTTGGGTTGGTTCATGTATCATAGCTGGGTAGGACCATTGGTAGCTTCTTGCCTTCATAGCTTGCATGGCACCTGGTACCATGAGAGCTAGCGAGGAAGCATGGCAGTTTCAGCTAAGGGGACTTTGGACCCTGTGTCTAAATTATATTCCATCTTCAGTAGTAGGGGAAAAAAGAATTATTTATATTATCTGATACTATAAATCAATACAAGGAATGAAGTATGTCATATATTTACTTGATTAATTATGAGTAATAAATTATTAAGTGTGAATTTAGTGATCAAATGACTTAGGTGGAAAAATGTCTGAAATTAAAAATGAAAATGTTAATGACAACATTATTAACGATGGATTCTCAGACATGAGATTGTGTCTATTGTAATCTTGGGGATAAATCATTTCAGCCTACAGAGGGATTAAAAGATTCTGATATGTGGGAGATTTAGTTTATGAATTTTTCTTTGAACCATTACTTTAGTAATCAATGAATCACAATATTGTGTTTATAAGAAGTCCTCTCCTTCTCCTCCTCCTGACCTCTACCTTTCTCCTTCTGTGTTTTACTCCTCTTTCCTCCCCCTTCTTCTTTTTCTGTTGTACTGGACAAGGTTTTGTACTTGCTACATAAGTTCTCTACCACTATACTGTATCTCTAGACAAAACCTCATGACATAGATGAATGTAAAACAGAATCTTGGTATGGTGACATTAGGGATCTGAAGGAATGACTCCACAGCAGAGAATATTTTGTGTTTTCTTAGAGAAGGTACTAATATATCTTCATAATGTGTAGGTGTCATTACTGAAGACTCTTGAATAATTATGGTTCAAATTACCTGGTTTATTAAGTAATATCTTAAGTTTAATCAAAAATTTTGTCAGGAAACAATATACCAACAGACTACCAGTGAGCCCAAATAAAAGGTTCAAGCTTCACGGTGACAGAAATCAGCAGTAACAATGGCACCTTTAATAGGTGGCTGTTGGAATCATGAATGGACAGAAATGTTGGCATAATGACACGGAACAGAAAAGACAGGGAACTGCCAAACATTTAGGAGACAAAGGGAGAAACTTTGAGGACATTTGTGGGACAGCCTGAGGACTGGATTTTGAAAATAACAGAGCAGTAAAAGTATGCTGCTGTTGCCATTCCACCCATCACTTTCTGGGACCTTGGAATATATGTAGTAGACAAGAAATGCTGATATCTGATGTAAATCAGTTTTCTGTGGTCATTGAAATAAATCATCACAGCTTTCCTGGATTCAAACAGTAATACTTTCTTCCTCAGAGGAAGGCTAGAGGATCAAAGACTGATTTACTTGACTACAATCAAGGAAAACAGGGTCAAACTCTATAAGAAATTTGTTGTTACTTCTCAGTTTCTGGTGGTTTTAGGGCTCATTGCCTGTTGTCTTATCACTCCATTTTCTGAATCCAACAGTCTTTCTGTCTCACTTTCTCCAATGAAGACCTCTGATTATATTTTAGTTCTATCTGAATAATCCAGAAAGACTGTCCCATGTCCAAAGCCTTAGTTTGAAATATATCCACAATGTATATTTCTCTTGCACAGTGATATCAATAGGTCCCAGGACCTGAAAACTTTGGGTGGCCATGCAAGAGTAAGAATGCTAACAACAACTGAGTTAAAGAACAGAATGTCTTATTTCTCTGCTTTACACATTTTACTTTTGTCTTTATCATTATCTCGAACTGATCAGATTAGTGTCATCAATGAGGGCTGACTATAGAAATCGTTAGGCAGCTTAACAAAACGATGAACATTCAAACCCAACTTCAAAAATAGAATTTATAAAAAAAAGACTGAGTGTTGACCCTTTTAAAGCTTCTCAAGTGATTCCAACATGAAAACATGGTTAGGAACCACTGCAGTAAAAGGAAAAAAAATATTGTGGTTCCATTACTTCTCTGGTGTTAGAGCCTGATGGTGGTGCCTTAGCCTAGGGTGCTAATAAAAAGATGGAGAGGTGTAGATGGAATTAAGAAACATATAGGAGGAGTTGGAGTGAATCCATTAAGAGTGTGTACTGCTACAGAAGAGGATTCAAGTTTGGTTCCTGGCATCAAACATGTAGGGAGGCTCACAACACTTTTATTAAAAATAAAAAAAACATTAAATTTGTGTGTGTGTGTGAGAGAGAGAGAGATAGAATAAACATGACTCTTATGACTCCTCTTTGTGTGAGGAAAATCAAGCCTGATTGTTCACATTGCTGGTTTCTAAGCTGGATGAATAGCAAGTCATTTACTCTGATGCAATATTCTGGAAGAGATGCTGAGGAAAGAAACCAGATTTTGTTTCATCTTATTTGCTTTGATATCTCTCTGAGTTACTTAAAAGGGATTTAAAAATGATATTCAGATATTCAATAGCCCAGAAAAGAAACATAGTCTCAAAATATGTTTATATGTATCTTTCGATATAAACAGTATTAAATTTGAAAATAAAGGAAATTTTTGTTTTTGTTTTGTTTTGTTTTGTTTTGTTTTGTTTTGTTTTTTTTGGAACAGAGCATGGGAAACCCGTGTGAGTTCAGGATGTCTTGAGGGATCTCACTCTTTAGCAGCCTAGACAAAGGACAAACATGCACATTTGACAGTAATGATTTGAGTTTGGGGTGAGCCAGGGGATTAACAAGGAATCTCCCCAAAATGTGTTTTAATTAAAGGTGAATACTGAAGAGGTTTGAATGATTAAGAGAGAGAGAGATTAAATGAGAAAAATCCATAAGCTTTGATTTTATGGAGACCATGGAGAAGCCTCCGAAAATAGTATTGCAGAAGGAAATAATCAGCGACTTAATGCTGCAAATTGATGAGTGTATGGCAGATTAAAGACACAACGTAAAAAGAATATTTTGAGAGATGTGGTCCTACAAAGGAAGAAAGGGAGGGAGCAAAAGAGAGAGAGATTCTTGTAACATTTTGCTAATTTTATTTACTTACTGTTTTAACATTTCAGAATGAGAGCTCTACGTAACAGTGAGAAAGACCTACTAGAAATGACTTTAGCATTAATAAGCACAAACTTGTAAAAACAGAATAAAGTGGAATAACTTTGAATAAAGGAAAAAAAAATCCTGTGTTGCCCTGGACTGAGGAAATTGATTGCAGGTGATGAATGCTCATCTTGAGAATCCTGTAAACGGTGTCTGTTTTCTTAATGCAGCAAGAAAGCATTGCATGTGTTGTAAAGACTGTGAGACAGTCAGAATTTAAGTATGGATGGGGTTTACAACAAGAGCTGTGGAATGCTTATAGAGAGAAAATTATTTGTCCAGAGAACTCTAGTTGGAAATCTTAGATCCATTGAAGGCCTTAATTAAAGTGATTTTTTTTTTTGCTTGTTTTATTTGTTTTTTAAGATAAAAATCTTGTATTGTTGAATCTTATAGAACTTGAATTACTCAAGGCACAGAATTAAATCACCATGGAACTGCAGGGAAAGGGAAGTTAGGCATTTACAAGAATGCTGTTAACACAGCATAGAGGGCAACTTGGTAGACTACACTGAGCATAATCAGGATGCGGACATTGTGTGTATATTTCAGAGCTTTCTGTTCCCTTCCAAGCTTGGATCTTCCTCCTTCTTCCACTCGCTCGTTCCTCAGGAAAGTCAGCTAGCTGTGTTTGGCTTTGTAGAAAGCAAGGGAAGTGGCTTGATACAAAGTCACCCATTTTGCTCAGAGTGAACATTCACAGTAATGATGGAATCTGGGCTTGGTTAAAAATATAGTGAAGAAACTATAGCAATGATGGTTTGTAGGGAGTTTCCATATGATTGTTTTAGACACTTATGTACTGTCTAATCCTATCAAATATTTATGATTTTTGAAAATGTAGTCTTAACTTCACAGAACTAAAATTTTCCTGTATTAATATTTCCACATTTTTTTACTCTGTCACTACTTGTAATGAGTTTTCTCAGTGAACAAAGAACACACACACACACACACACACACACACACACACACACACACACACGATTCTTTGTTTATGTGCTTATGTGCTAGGGACATGCTAGTGGCCATTTTGTTCTGAGGCTAGGGCAGGAGACTAACGAGGCCAGATCATTTAGAGCTGTTCCCCTCACTGCCTACACACTGGCCACTTACCTCCTGCTCTAGTCAACACTACGGCATCATGAGAGAATTAGTCTCTCAGGGGAAAATCTGACAAATGGTTATAGATAATTAACAATATGGAAGGAAATGCAGCGCATATACCTTCTTGATTGGGTTGTTCCTTATAAAAGGTGGAATATCTTCATGTAGGTATTTTGTCTTTGAATGCCCTTTACATCCACCTCTTCTCTCAGCCATCACGTTTTGAGGTAGAGAAGGATCTATAGTGACATTGATCTTCAGTTTTCTGATGTGAAGTTTGAGGCTTACCTGTCAAAGTATTCTTTGATACATATTTTGTATTCTACATTCTGATGCTTGTGCTAGTTGGATTTGGTGATCCTGATGTAACTTTCCAGGAGAGAGTAATAAATGTACCCATATTGTGATCGATCTGAATTCCACCCCAACCTCTTCATTGAGTCTCATATTCAGGTCTCCACCAAGCCCCCCCTGTTTATCCCAGAACCAACTGCCAGACAACCCTATGCCCAACAGTGTGCTAGACTCATTCAAACTGGTTACTCACAAGCCTGCATTGCTGGCATTGCCTGCATTGCCCACTCTTTCCTATACAGCTACAATAGAAGTTCCTGACTGTTCCCCAGCCACCTGTCTCTGTTCCTCCTGATTCCTACTGATTCACTCTGAAGCTTGCCAGCATTGTTCCCTGTAGTATTGACCCTTTCCCCTAGGGAATTGTGAATAAAAAGTGTGTTTTCAATAGTAGCAGTCTATTGCTTTGTTGGATTTATGGAGTTTCTATTCATTCCCTATATTTTAAAACAGTAATGTATTTTGAATGTGACAGAGGCAGATTTAGAACCAAGGCTAAGGGTCTCTGCGTTTTTACCTCCCTCCTTCACTGTGGGTGGTGGAATGAAAAGATAAGCTAAGCTACTGTTCACTGTGCTAGCTCTATGTACATATTTGAAAGAGTTTATAATATAGTGAGTAATATACAATACTGAATATACACTGAAAGATAATTTACATATTTGTGTGGAGATAAAATAAGAAATTTAATAAATACATGAATATTTGATCATAAATGGTGACAAGTACTGAGAGTAAAATCACTCATCCAACACATGACTTTTCTACTTTAAATAGAGACAGAAGATTTTGGAGTAAGTAATAGCTCAAATTATGACCTGAAGAAAGAGAATAACACAAAAGCACAGAAATTCTAAAGGTAGTATTGATTTCTGTAGGAATGGGAAGGAATCAGGAAGGTATAACTAGGAGGAAGTCATATCACATGAAAATCGAAGAAGCAAAAAATCAGATTATTCCAGGACCTTGTAAGATGCAGAATGTGAATTCCTTCACCAGGGTGATGGAGAGCGATCAAAGGCTTTTACCAAAGGAGTGACAGGATTCTTATTCTGCATCTCAATCTTTAACTGCCGTGGAAATTGACAGAAGGAGATAAGAGTAGAGATAGCAGATAAGAAGGGATGTAATGGATTAGAGTAGATATAGTGATGGAGTTTATGGCTAAGGGGATGGCTGTGAAGGTAGAGAGAACCAGACAGCTTTATCACACAGTTTGGTGATGGATCGATCGTGTATATGGGCTGAGAGTGGTAGGTAAAGAAGTCAGAAGAACCAAGAGTAACTTCAAGAAATCTAGCTTAAATAGGAAGTTAAATAATAATGTAACAAGGGCTAGGGGAGATGTGTGTGTGTGTGTGTGTGTGTGTGTGTGTGTGTGTGTGTGTGTATGGTGAAATGAACATTATTGTTAAGTATACATGGTTCTGAGCTCTTTGAGTAGAGAATACTCAACATTCATTATGAAATTCTTATAAAAACTAGAGATGGAGCTAATGATGCTTAGCAATTCTTAAGTAAGTTCGTTAGGAAAAAGGTGTTCAATCATTTGAAAGCAAAACAATCAATTCTGAAAATGAATCATGAAGAAGCTCTTTTCCTGAGTCAAACACAAGTGATGGTTTATACATTCTCATTCAATACCATGGTCATGCTCTAACCTGTAAATAGATATGGCAGAGAATTATATACACTAAACCACTGTAACTTTGAAATTCATTGGTTTTGTACCTATTTTTATTTTATAAATTTGTTTCAGTTTTTAAAAATATTTGTTTAATTTTGTGTTTTATATATATAACAGATGCTGACACCAGAAATTAACTACAATTTTCTTTGTGAAGTATACTGAAACTCAGATTGGGAGTATATATAACTAATATGATGTTATCTCTTATTTACTCTTAGCCCAAACTAATCTCTTTGTCCATTTTATATTTATAAAATATTTTGTTCAAGATGTTCCTAAATTTCACTTTCAAATACTGAATCCATGTGTTCTGGAGACCTCATTTTGTGCAGGTAGAACTACTAGTTTTCAGTTCCTGCCTCCAAGAATTCAAAACCCAGTGCCAAATGAGTACATCATATAACTGGTTTCAGCACGCAGACACCTTCAACAACCAATGGCACAAAAAGCCACTCAGGAGGGTGAGAAGCATTTCTTGAGCTTCTCCATAGGGTGGACACCTACCTCAAATGGTTCTTTTCTGTAGCTACTGGGAAAAAGAAACAAAAACAAAATGCAGTTTCAACAAAATTTATGATCATTCTTATAATATAAAGATATAATCCTTCAGAAATCAAATGACTGTCCTGTCATCAATTTAAAATATTAGACAAAATACAAAAGTGTGTGTGTGTGTGCATGCACGTGAGCGTACACACACACACACACACACACACACACACACACACACACACAGGTATATCTGTGGATGAGGGTGTGTGTCTGTGGAGGACAGAGGTCAGACTAGGCTTTTTATTCTTGAGCACTATCCACTTTGTTTGTTAGCCTAAGCAGGGTCTCCCAAGTGTAATTGTCACAAGGATCTGCCTGTCTCTGTCTTCCCAGTACCGGGGCTACTAGCATGTACCTGTGCCCGTGGATTCTCTCTCTCTCTCTCTTTTTTTTTTTCACAGTTATGGGTGATTAAACTTAGATCCTGTGTTTGAAAGGCAGGGCTATTACTGACTGAGCCACCTGTAGTTGGGGAAAAATTATGTTTAAGTGATAGGTGAAAAATGTTTAAAAGTTGTTATTCCTGTCACTTCATTCTATTATAGTAATAGATACATTAGCAAAAAAGACATTCTTAAATTATTTATGATGACTTATTAAAGTACTATTTATTACATATTTGTTTCTCCTAATTTGTATTCCTGTTCTTGACTTTTTTCTTTTAAGAAGAAATGAACTGGCCTCATATTAAATGACAGAAACAGTTGGAGAAGACACTCGAATTCTAACCAAGAATTAAACGTACCTCTAAGTAACCCTACCTGAGTGCTCACATTGTGCAAATAAATTCCTTTCAAGAAACTTATTGTTACTGAGATCAGTTGGGGAAGAAAAAAATATAATTTCTTATAAATTCTGATAGTGTAATTGTAGGGCTATAACCTGGTATATTCCTCCTTGAATATTGACCTGCTGAAAGTTAGGTGGACAGGAAACAATAAGCTCTGTTTTAAGAAATGCTTCTGAGCAGTTGCTGTAATAGACTTGAAAATGGAATTCCTAAAAGCAGCCGCAAAGAATCATCTCAAGGCGTTCATCTGAGCTGCCACGCCAGCTCAAAGCTTGATTTCCTGCTGATGGCCTTAACATAGCCCATCTGTAACTTGTTTGTATCTCTTCCTTTATTCATCTGCCCAGTTAATATGTCTTGGGCTTGACACTTCAAGTGTCTTTGGTGTGTATAAAAAATAGCCACATCTTTATTCAGTCAATGGAGCATAAGATTGCTCTTACAGATAGATATACTCCAGGTTTCTGAAAAGAATTTATGAAACTTCGACAGAATGAAAGACACTATAAATTTTGCACAATGAATGAAACATGTTTTCTCAGCTCTTTTCATTCCAGGGAAATTTTTGTAAAACCCATTTCAGGTGTCAGTCGTATGGTTGTCATCTATTTGTTACTCTGGTTTCATTCAGCTTGTGGGTTGGTTAAAGGAGAGAGGACAGCAGAAATTCCACTCTGTTCATCTGCTCTGATGAAAAGCCAACAGACAGAAACAATATGCTTTTTATTTCATTCATTCTTTCTTTTTTTAATGAAGTTTTGGCTTGTGACTTTCAGTATAAGCCTGCCTGAAACCAACAATTCAAAGCGATTTGTCCTAGGGCAGTTTTTGATTGTGTCCTGTTTAGAGAGAGCTAGTGAACACTTCTAAGAAATAATTTCCTTCCAATGCTGTAGGATTCCAATTATATTATGAGATGAAAAGAACAATATAGAAAAAGTAACTGATGACTGCACAAAGCAATTGTTGGACTTGAGAAAGAAGAAAAGGACTTTTTGAAAGAATGAGAGTAGACAAAGTCCTTTTCTGGTGTGGTTCCAATTTCATTCATAGGTGGTTTTAAATATTCAGTTACTTTGAAAAGGAATTAAACACCAAGTCTTCACTCTCTGTTCTTCAAGGAACCAGTGAAGGAGTTTCATTCTGAGGGAATTTTCTTGTAATCCTGTTAATGTACCTGTGTTCTATGCTTATCGTGCAGGTCTGTGATCTCTGTGTCTTGCAGGGTTATTACTGAGGAAGTTACTTGTTTTCTCTTTCTTTTGGTGGTAACTGTTTCCTCTATGTTGGCAGCTCTTCAAGGATCCATATGTTGTTTCCCTATTATTACTAATTAGCGCAATGTTGATGTCATGGCAAAGGAATCTGGGAAAGCAAGAACATGACCATTTGGTGGTCTTTTTAGGCAGCCTTCACCCTGTACTGTATGTTCAGTGAGACCTAAAACCACAGTTGTGCCTTCATCCTCACTGCCATTTTCTTTGCTTTTGCTAACGATGGTGGAGAGAGATCTCTTTAATTTTTGACAATGGTATAGATCTGGCTGGCATTTTCTTAAACACAACCATTATATTGAATATAGGAACTGGACCATTGAAGTTTGGGAAGTCCTATCCTTAACAGAATTAAATGTCAGTTGAGTTTTGTCGCTCACCAAAACAACCTAGAAAATAAAATATAAGCTTTCCTTACACTGAAGTCACAGCTCTAATCTATTTCCTGTGAGAGGTGGTGCTTACAGATATGTATTATATTATGAATTTCTCATTTTCGGAGAGTGATTTGTATGCTGATGGCATAGGTCTCTTGGTGAATTTTTAAAGTAATTACCTCATTTTTTTCAAGTATTAATATATTGACTGGGAATTGAGACAAAGAATGCATTAATTTGAGGGTACAATCCACCTATAACAGATACTCTATAAAAAGCTCAAATACCTACTGAAAGAATAATCTTCATATAGAATATAACTGTATCACACAAATTCCAACACCCTATTGTTACTGAATATCCAGAAAATTTTTACTTAGAATGGAACAGTTTTTACTTAGGATGGTTATCAGTAATGCTACCCTAACTTAAGTATTTTATTTATTTAAAATTTTTCCTTTTTGTTGAAAATATTTTTTGCATGTAGTACATTATGATCATAGTTTCCCTTCACTTGTCACCTCCCAGAACCTAGATCCTTTCCAACTCTTCACCTGTGCTACTTTGAATGAAAATGGCCCCATGGGCTCTTGTAGAGTGGCACTACTTGAAAGGATTAGGAGGTGTGGTCTTGTTAGAGTAGGTGTGGCCTTGTTGGAGGAAGTGAGTTACTGAGGGTGGGCTTTGGGGTGCAAATGCTCAAGCCAGGCCCAGTGACTCCCTCTTTCTGTTGCCTTCAGATCTGGATACAGAACTCTCAGTACCATGACTGCCCATGTTTCACCATGCTTCCCACCATGCTACTATTGACTAAATCTGTAAACAAGACTCAATTAAGTGTTTTCTTTTATAAGAGTTGCTGTGGTCATGGTGTCTCTTCACAGCAATAGAAATTGTAACTATGACACCATACCCTCAACACCTTCACCCTTTCTACCTCATCTTTTGTATAGCTTCTTAGTCCCTAAGGGGATGGATTTATTGAGAACATCGCATTTAGGATTGAGTGTTCTAATTCTCTCATTCTCTCTATACTGCCCAGTTGTGGGCCTCTGTGTTATTTTTCATCTCTGCTAGGAAGAAACTTCTCTGGTGATGTCTAAGTGAAACACTTATTTAAGGTTATAGCAGAGTGTCTTTAAAGGTCATTTTATTGGTATGTTTCTTTAGCAAAACAAAAGTAATCGTTTTTTCCTAGGACCATAGCTTAACTAGTCTTGGGTACTTGGCCACCTAAGCAGTGTCAGGGATGAATTCATTCTCATAGAGTGTGCCTTAAATCTAATCAGATATTGATTGGTTAATTCTACAACTTTTGTGCCCCTATGACACCAGCATATCATGGAGACATGTCACCATTGCAGATCAAAGAGTGTTTAGCTTAGTGTACAGAGTACCGACCAGTACCGTGAATACCAGTCTGAAGGGGTAAAGGCTCTAGTTAGGCAAGAGCTTTATTTTTTCTATGTTTAATGAGATATATAGATGCTGTCTCTAGCTATAAGTCATTACTATCAGTTTGTAGAAAGCAACAAATATCCTTGGCAATATCCTGTGTTTGGGGTTTTCTGAGACCCATTTTGCTACCAATTCAATTAGATATAACCCATCCCTGGTACTGAAGATTCAACATTGTTGGGAAAGATCTAGGTCAGGCTTTTCTCCTTGTTATTTAGCTGATTTAGTGTAGCTATCTTTCCTTGATGTAGATTGTAAGAAGGTTACAGTGTATTAGATTTCCATATGACCCCTCAGATAGCCCTTTGTATTAGCCATCCCTCCCTGTATTCCCTCCCTTCTCCCTCACTTCCCTCCTCTTCTCTATTTAAAGCTCCCATTCCAGTCATCTCACACAATTCTGTCTCTCCATGGCTATGTATTCTATTTCCCTTACACTGGGAATCCCTTCCCTCCTCCCTATACCCTTACTCTATAACTAACCTCTGTAATTATACAGAGAGTAGCCTGCCTATTGAAGGCTTAAGAGCTACTATGCATATACAAGAGAATATAGAGTTGCCATTTGGGTCTGAATTAATTCACTCAGCTTTATCCATTTATCCACAGATTTTGTTTAGTTAGCTAGCTAGTTAGTTAGTTATTTTTTTTCTTTGTTTTAAACATCTGAGTAACATTCCATTGTATAATTGTACCACATGTTTATTATCCATTCATCTATGGATGGATATCGAGGCTGTTGCCAATTTTAGGTTATTATGAATAGAGCAGCAATGAACATGGATGAGCAAGTGTTTATGCAGTAAGATATACCTTAAACTAAAAAAAATAAAAAAAAGGTTAGAGGATTGGGGAGTTGAGGGGGAAGAGGGTGGAAGGGTGGGACAGAGAGGGGAGTAGGGAGGGGATTGTGATTGAGATGTAACTTGAAGAAATAAAAAATAAATTATAAAAAAAATTGGAAAAAAAAAGATGCAGAATCCTTTCAGTATATGGCCAAGAATAGCATAGCTGGATCTTGAGGTAGATTGATTCCCAGCTTCCTGAAAAACCACCATGCTGATTTTTATAGTGGCTATACAAGTTTCAGCTTCCACCAGCAAATAGTGTGTGTTCCTCTTATCCTACATCCTTGCCACAGGAGCTACCATCTGTTTTATTATTCTTTGACATTATGAATAGAGTGAATTGAAATCTTGAAACTTTTGGCTTGCACTTTCCTGATGACTAAGGATGTTGAAAATTTCTCTAATTGTTTCTCAGCCATTGTGTTTCATCTTTTGAGAACTCTCTGTTTAGCTCTGTAGTCCATTTTTTATTGGGTTATTCATTTTCTTGATATCCAATTTTATTAGGTCCCTTATATATTTTAGATATTAACCCTCTAATAGAGTAATAATTATTTTTTTCTCCCATTCTATAGGCTGTTGATACTAAATTTGCCATACAGAAGATTTTCAGTTTCATGAGATCCCATTTACTAGTTGTTGTTTTTAGTACCTGTGATAGAAGTGTCCTGTTCATAAAGTATTTTCCTATGACAATGAGATCAAGATTATTCTACACTTTCTCTTCTGTCACATTCTGGTCTCTGGTCTTATGTTAAGGTCCTTGATTCATATAGATTTAAGTTCTGTGCAAGGTAATAACTATGCATCTATTTGCTTTCTTCTACATGAAGCTATCCATTTGACCAGCACCATTTGTTGAAGTTGCTGCCTTTTTTTTTTTTTTTCTCCAGCATGTATTCCTGGATTCTTTATAAAAAATCAGTGTCCGAATGTGTGTGGACTTTTGTCTGAGTCCAATTCAATTACATTGATCAACTTGACTGCTTTAGTGCCAATATCATGACATTTTTATTGCTTTAACTCTGAAGTACAATTTAAGATCAAGGCTGTTGATACTTCTAGCAGTTATTTTATTATTTTGGATTGTTTTTGCTATCCTGTTTCTTTGTTTTCTTTTTGTTTGTTTGTTTTCATATGGGGCTGAAAATTGTCCCCTCAATGTCTGTGAAAAATTATGTTAGAATTTTGTTGGGTATTACATTGAATCTGTGGATTGCTTTTGGTAAGATGACCATTTTCACTATATTAATCCTACTGAATGATGAGCATGGGAGATTTTTTTTATCTTGTGATATCTTCAATTTTTCTTTGATGTCTTAAAGGTTTAATTATACAAGTTAGTGTTACTCCATGATAGCTTATATTTTTGAGGGTATTGTGAAATGTATTTGTTCCTGATTTATTTCTCAGTCTGTCTTTTATATATAGGGAGGCTGCTGATGTTTTGTGTGTTAATTTTGTATTCTACTACTTAGCTGAAGCTATTTATCAGTTGTAGAAGTTTCTTGGTGGAATTCCAGGATCTTCTGTAGAGGTGGATTTATGGAGAGATATTGTTTAAATTTGGTTTTGTTATGGAATGTCTTATTTTCTCCATTTATGATGATAAGTTTTACTGGGTATAGTAGGCCTGACTGGCACCTATGGTATTTTAGGGCTGGTAGGACCTCTGCCCAAGCCCTTTTGGCTTTTAAAGTTTCTGAGAAGTCAGATATAATTCTGATAGGTCTGCCATTATACGTGACTTGACATTTTTCTCTTACAGCTTTTAATATTCTTTCTTTGTTCTGTATATTTGGAGTTTCAATTATTATGTGGTGAGAGGAATTTCTTTTCTGGTCTAATCTCCTTGGTGTTCTGTATGCCTCTTGGAATTTTACCAGCATCTTTTTTTTTTTTTTTTAGGTTTGGAAATTTTTCTTCTATGGTTTTGTTGAAAATGTTTCCTGGACCTTGGAGTCGGGAGTCTTCTCTTTCATCTATGTCTATAATTCTTAGGTTTCATTTTTTTCATTGAGTCCTTGATTTCTTGGATGTTGTGGGTGAGTAATTTTTTAGATTTCTCGTTTTCTTTTGTTGTACTGATTTTGTTGGAAGAGTCATATTTCCATGATTTTTGTTGGCTTTGTTCTTTGCTGACCTTTAGCCATCTGGTTGTCCTTAGGTGATTATTCCTAGTGTCTTCTGGACCTGGTGGCAAGGTGTAGAGGCAGTATAATCTTGGTAATCTGTAGCTCTCCACAGGCTGGATGGGGTCTTGTGTTGGCAGCTGGTTCTCAGTGGGCACCTGAAGTTTACTCCTTCCTATTGTGTCCTAACTGGGTACTCAGGTCAGGTACTGGGGTGAGATGTGTTATACCAATCTGCAGCATCCTGAAATCCATCAGGTCTTCCTAGTGAGGTCAGTGGAGGGGGAGAGGGGCTTGGAGGACCACGGATTGTAGGCTACAGATCAGGGGATCTGCTACTTGTGTGCCTGGCCTGAAGGTCAGGTCTGTGGTTGTGGTCCTCTCAGGTGGTTCCTTCTAGTTGGTCCCCAAGGCAGCTCTGTGACTCTCAGCCCTATGCTAAGTCCTTTTAGTCTGAGTCACTCAGGCAGTGGACAATGGTCAAGAACCCACTACTCTAGGGCTGCAACTGTAGATACTGAAGATCAGGTATCCTGCCAAGGAGGGGCAAGGTGCACTGGCAATGAGATCTGCTATGAATACCACCACCCGTACACAGGACTTGGACTCAGTAGAGTTCCACCATCTTTTAACTTGACCACCTGCCTTTCAGCCCACTCTCATCTTAAAGTTCCTGTGGCTCTGTTGGCCCTCTTTTGGGTTGCTGGAGTGACAACGTGGAGGCTGGACACTCAGGAAGCCAAGAGGACCTCTGTCTGGCGGTTGTAGTTGCCCACCCAGGCCTTGAATTGATCAGACCTGTGGGTCATTGTGCTGTAGCAGGATATACACCGTCCCCCTCTGTCTTGTCTGGCTGAAATGTTCTTCTGAGTGTTTGTATATCGAGTAGAAGGACCTGTATGTCCAAAGCCTTTCTTGAGCCTCCCAGACAGCCGCTCTGGTGGAGATATATCGAGGTGGTCCCGAAGTTCTCCTGTAGCTCAGACTGTGGTGTGAGTCACCCCCATAATGGTTCCACCCAGAATATACCCATTCCTGTGGCTCCACCGGTCATCTTTTTGGTGCTGGAATGCCTGTGTGGAAGCTGGGTGTTCAGGAAGCTGATGAATACCCCTGTCTGGGATTTGGAGCTGCTAGCTGGGGATTTGCATTTCTCAGACCTACAGGCTCCTCTCCTTGTGAAGTTCTCCTGCTTCTGCAGCCTCCATAGCTGGCTGATCTGTTTTTCTGGGTGTCTGAGGGTCTTGTCCAAGGACTTTTATTGGTCCCTTGGTTCACTGGGTGAGCCCCAGGGGGTTTGCACCTCTCAGATTTTGGCACAGCATGCTTATATCTCTGCAGTGTTCTAACTGCCTCCCACCCCATCCATTCAGGCTGCTGCCATCTTGGTTCCTCCCCTATTTTGTTTTCAGTGTCTGAGATTCTCTCTTCCATGTCTTGTACTTTATTGGTGAAGTTTATTTCAGTGGTTTTTGTTTGACCTTTGTCTTTCTTTTTCATTATAGGTTTTATTTCAGTTTGGGATTTCTTTGGTGAGTCAAATTTCTTTATTAAACTCTATTTTAATGTCAGTAAGAGTTCCCAGGGAGGTGTGGTCACCTAGTTCTCTTGTAGAAAGTGTTGCTAGGTATAGGCAGCTGACACAAAGCTATGGGAATGAGGAGCAAAGCTGCATCCACTGCCCATAGTTCTCAGGGATAGCTGTTTGATTTTACCAGTTGCATCCTTGGGAGGTGAATAGTGCTACAGTGAAAAATAATCCATAGGCCTTCTTTAGCATTTCTGCTACCAATAGTCATTTAGCCCGAGGTTTCAGCCTCTGATTCTTCATACATGAAATAATGGCATCAAACACAGGTTGTCTCTAAAGCTCGTGCTCATTACCTTCTCTTTTATTGAAAATAGATATATTTTTCAGACAATGTATTCTTATTATGGTTTCTGCTTCATTAACTCCTGCTTGATCATTACAAAGTCATCACCCACACAAATTCATACCCTTTCTTGCTCTCTCTTGCTAGAAAACAACCATGTATCTAAAAACGAAGAGAAAAGAAACAAAGAAAAATAATAGTAAAATAAAATAGTATATAAGATGAAAAAACACATCTGAATAAGACAAAACAAAGGAATAGAAAAAAACAAAGAAATGGTTCTTTCTCTTATAACAGTAAATTCTATACAAAACAGCAGAATTAAATATGCCACATTTATGAGAGTTAAATGGCCCAGTATACCTTCCCAATGTCTAGTTCATACATATTTGGACCCTGACTTTAACCTTCTACCTTCTAACCATCTCCATGAGTTTAAAGTTCTATAACTGACTTAGTTTTCATACTAACTTGCATCACTATTATTATAACCATCTTCTTAGATCTAGAACACCCTCTTGATTCCTAAACAACTCAAAATTTAGCTATGAGACTCAAGCTGTCTATTCTTCAACTACCTCAGAGAGCTGAGAAGGATAAATGTATCTGATTATATAGGAATTGCAGGGCCTGCAGCTTCCAATACTAAGAAATGACAAACCAGTGACTACCTGGACAGTTCCCATTTTCTCTCCATACATTCCAGCATCAGTCTTCAGCCTTTTGGTCCTGTTTCTCTGACAGACATTTATTGTAGAGCAGGGATTATGAAGGACTAACCTACCCTGTCTTGGCAGAGCTAGGCTGTTGACTTCCCTGCTACCAAGTTTTGTCCTTTTTGGACAGCAGTCTGTCTGCAGTTGAAGCAAGGAGTTTTTACATGCCAAGAGATAGGCTTGCCACTAATTCAACCATCTCACACTGGAGATTCTTCGATGCTTTTCTTCTACTTGGAGTAGAATAGGGGGTGCTGTCAGGAGCTGATATGTCACGATATCAAAAAAAAAATCTTAATTTAAGACCACATCTTTGAATGCCATATTCTGCAGATCTCTTGGGGTTTTTGAAGATGCCCTATCTATCTCTTGTATTTAGATAAGCAAATGTTGCTTGTCTCTTAACAACTTGATTACTGAGTAGCTTAGAGAATATCTGTGATAGACTGTCATAGTAGCTAACAAGGTGACATGCATGCATGACTAGGAGTTTGTTTTTCTTAACTACCCTAAACAGTTTAAGACAGTTGGTATCAAGAGGCCAGAACTTCACATTTCATTTTTAAGTATCTCTAGGTAGCTGTTGGGGGGGAAGAGGGTGGAAGGGTGGGACAGGAAGGGGGAATAGGGAAGGGTTTGTGACTGAGATGTAACCTGAAGAAAAAAATAAAGTACTTATATAAAAAAAAAAAGATTTACTAATCTAACTTGTCTCATAAATATTTCTGTTAAGATGTGTGCTTATCTTTCTGTATTTCAGTCCACCCATGAAGATTTTAAAAATAGCACAGTCTTCCAGAAAGACAGTTTAACATGGGGGGCAGAATAGGTTTTCTATGTTTTATAAACCATTTTTATAAAACTTGAAGAGATTTTTCTAACATATTTTCCTGAATGACAGCCATAAGTAGAAAGGAGAGGATATGATTCAGTGAACAGGCTGACAATTTGACCATTTATAGTCCCAGTTTCAACTGATTCTGCAGTTGTCGCCGAGCCATATTTTCCTTCTCTAGTCCCCACTTTATTCATTTGGGGAGCAGTTATTGTACTGATTGGGTAAGTCTTAAAATACTTTGTTACATATATTTATTTATTAAAAGAGGGAGAGGGAGGAGAGAGGGAGGGAGGGATGGAGGGATGGAGGGATGGAGGGAAGGAGGGAAGGAGACATGGATAGCATGCCCTAGAGCTTGCATGGGCAAACTTGTACTGGAGTGCACATGTGGATGTCAGTGGAAACTTGTGGGAGTCTGTTCTGTCCTTCTACAATGTCATGGGTAGGAATCAAATTTAACTTGTCAGGGTTATTGGCAACAAGTACCTTTTACCTGCTTAGCCATCTCAGGCTTCAGATTTAAGAATTTTATTAAGGAAAAAGTGTAAACACCCATAGCAAAGCTTTTGGCATATACAACATGTTTTCAACAAGTATTATTTTCCATCTGTATTTTTATTTTCCTGATTTGTTTTAATCCTCTAACAGTTTTAAAATTTATCCTGATATTTTTAATGTATTAAATCATGAGAAATAGATTTAAAATAAATGAATGCTTGCATGCAGTACGTAAACCTAAATAAAAATGTTTTAATATAAAAAAAAGAAAAAAACAAAGAAAAAAAGCATAAGAAATACATATAGACAAAGAGACACACATTCTCACACAGAAATCCCATAAAGACACAAAATCTGAAACCATAATATATAAGGAAAATACTGTAGGAGAAAAGTGCTCAGACAAAGCATTAGGAGAAAAAAAACATACAAACAAAAAACAAAAACAAACACAAACAAAACCCCAAAACAAAACAAAACAACAAAAAACCCTCCAAAAATACCACTTATTTGTGTGTGTGTGTGTAGACCATATACTTTTGGGAATTGTGAAGCACTTTATGAAACAATTCTGTTTCTATGAGAAACTGTGTGTGTGTGTAACTTATAAGGAATCGTCATGGTTCTCAAAGCATTCTAAAAATGACCCATTAATTTTTCCTTGAAAATTTTGTTCTTTGATAGTTGAGGTTTTTGGGTATGAAGCTTTCTTTCTTGCTTGCTTGCTTGCTTGCTTTTTTCTTTTTTTGTAGGTTTAAAAAAATAAGTATAAATTCATAGTATTTTTTAAATGTTTATTAATTCAAGTTACATCTCCATCACAGCCCCCTCCCTCTACCCCTACTGACCCCACCCACCCACCCTCTGATTTCCATAGTGAATGTACAAGTTTGAACTCCCATCAGCAGTGGAGGACGGTTCCCCCTTCTCCACACCCTTGCCAGCATGTGCTGTCATTTGAGCTTTTGATCTTAGCCATTCTGACAGGTGTGAGATGGAATCTCAGAGTCGTCTTGAGTTGCATTTCTCTGATGATTAAGGATGTTGAGCATTTCTTCAAGTGTCTCTTGGCCATTAGAGATTCCTCTTTTGTGAAGTTAGCCATGTAGTACAGGAAAGCTATCCTATAATCAGAACAAAAGGAACAGGAACATGGACTTTGTTACCTGTTAGTGGGACACTCTGCTGTAGTGTAGCTACCAGGACGGCCCCCCTGTGCAAGAGAAAGCTCTTAGCCCTCATATGAATGATGAACTGAGGGGGGCTGAAATGTGGGGGCACCTCACACCAGAGGAGTAGGATAGGGGAGAAGGGGTAGAGGGTGAGAGGGTGGGACCGAGAGAGGTAGAAGGAGGAGGGTGTGATGGAGATGTCACTTGAAGTAATAAATAAACGTAATTAAAAAAAAATAAAACAAAACAATTTGCTCTAGGAAAGATATCACCTGCCAAAAGAGTAACACCTCAGAGATAGGATTAGGGGAGAGTTCTGTTCTTATCTTTCCAGGAGATTAAAAGCATCCAACTAAGGGGTCCAGAGACCATTGGACAACTGAAACTTCTGAAGCTTTCTTTTCAAAATATACACGTGCACATCATGGCATCTAGGTGGGGATCTAATTCTTTTATTCACAGGGTCCTGACCAGATAACATTCTCAGGTCATTTTGATTTAGAATTATGGATTATATTTGTTACTTTACATTCTGGTGGGACAAATTACCTAAGAAAGGTGACTTACAAAAGGAAGTGTTTATTTTGCCTCACACTTTGAGGGTACTTCATTGTGGGGAAGACATAGTGACAGGAACTTGAGGAGGCTTATCTTGCTGGATCTGCAGAGAGTTATCAATGCTAATGATCAACTCATGTTTCTTTTTTATTGTCTCACGGACCCCTGCCCATGGAATGGTGCCACACACAGTTAAAGCTGGTCTTCCCACCTCAGTTAACCTAATTCTAGCAATCCCTTAAAGTCATGCTCACAGGTTTACTTATGATATGACCTAGAATCTATCAAATTGGCAAGAAATATTAAGCACCACAGAGATGTTAACCAGGAGAAAAAAAGTGAGACAACCTTCTACAGCTATTGGCTTCGAAGGTACCATTGAGAGAAAAATATCAATAGGTCACCTTCTTCTTTGACAAATGTCATTAATTCTGTGATACACAGAAAATTTAAGATAAATTTCAGACTTTCAGCATTACAATGAAAAATCCCAAGCTGAACTTTTCTCTTTCTTTCTTCCTTTTTTCCTTCTTTCTTTCTTTCTTCCCTCCTTCCTTCCTTCCTTATTTACTTTTTTCACTGAGTGAGCTAACCCACACCCAGAAAGATTTTACACATAGTACGTACTCTCTTATAAGTGGATATTAACCATATAGTACAGGACAACTATCCTACAACCCATAGACCCAAACAGACAAGAATCTAGAGTAACTATCCTATGAGAAACTCCACCCAGTAGCAGGTCATAGGCCCTGTTGGCAGCTTTAGTGGACTTATTTTCAAGCATGTTCTTTCCTTCGTTAATTAAAAACACACCACCACTGGCCTTTAAGAAACTGATAATGACCCACAGGCTGTGTGGTGCTAGTTAAAGCCTGAATGAGTGATGAGGATTTTACACTGGTAACAGTAGTAAAGAGTAAAACTGATAGCCGGGCGGTGGTGGCGCACGCCTTTAATCCCAGCACTCGGGAGGCAGAGGCAGGTGGATCTTTGTGAGTTCGAGGCCAGCCTGGTCTACAAAGTGAGTCCAGGACAGCCAGGGTTACACAGAGAAACCCTGTCTCAAAAAAACCAAAAAAAAAAAAAAAAAAAAAGAGTAAAACTGATGACAAAAGTACAGGTAGCAATTACCTCCTGGTTCGAGACTAATCCAAATCACAGCAGCAACTGCTGTTAATTCTTTGTGTCTTGTCCAAAGCTAATAAGGCTCCAACGGAAACTCATAAAAAGAACATGTAACCCTGACTAACCTGGAATTAGCATTGTAGATCTGTCTGCCTCTGCCACCCAAGTGCAGGGACTAGAGGTGCATATCATTATGTACAGTTTAATCTTTCCCATCTTAAAAATCCTTCTTCTACTTGATTTGGCATTACAATGGCCACAAGAGCCACTCTCACTTGAGCATTTTAATAATATTGAGGTTAAATAGTTCCTTCTTGGTAGATGAGTACAGGGTGGAGACCTGCTTTCCTGCCCTAGACGACCTTAATTTTGTGCTGTGTTCAATAACATCTTTAAAGAACAAAAGCCTAAGGCACCCAGCTGTTCTTTTCATCTTGTCCTCCAAGGAGTATCTTGTTATTTGTAATACATAAAATGCATAACTCTCTATCTTTCTATCTCCCTCCTCCAGGTACCACAATCTCCATCTAATCAGCTCTGCTGTTCTCTAACTCCAGTGAAGTATCATGCAGTTCCTTCTGTATCTGCCTATAAATTCTTTCATCAAGAATATGAAGAACCTGCAGAAGGGATTCTGTTCCCCCAGAGACAGTTTGAGAAAGTAAAGAAGATCTTTTTACAAACATGCAGGTATCCTAGATATAAACAAAAGAGCAATGAAGCACCCTGGGGCTAGTTAATGGGGAAGGAGGAGTTGTTTTCAATTTGTGTTCTGGGAGTGCAGGTGAGGGGGAAAGGCAGAGGCATGCCCTTGAAAGGAACATGGCTTTGGGGTCAGAGTTGCAGCTCTTCTCATGTAACTCTCTGAGAAAACAAGCTGGGCAAATAAACACCCCATCCTTAGAATGTTTGCATCTTCTTTTTACTGTTCTGTAACCGTTGAGCTCAAATGCAAACCAGGGTCAAGGGAGTTCAGTGGTAGAGGAGCCTGCGGAGACAGAGTGCGTGACCCTGGACAGGCAAAAGAAAGTTATGCAGCAAGGGAAGATGGAATAGATCGAATGGAAACATCAGGCTCCTGGAGACAATCAGCCTTCTCCCTGCTGTTGACCCAGACCTTGCACATGGCTCTGTTTCTTAATCCATCAAGTTAGAGAGCCAACATAAACCTGCCTTGGAGAGTAGTTTGTAGAAATGACTACTAAAAATGGAAATAAAACATTGTACAGGCATAAAGTGCCATATGGATGCTCAACAGTTGTGACTACAATCTGAGAAGTGCAATGCCAAAAGTAGGGGTGGGATTTGAACACAGGATTGATCCTGAGAATCCAGGTGAAAATAAGCCAGCTGTGAAGGTTCTCCTGGCAGCCTCCTGGATATCTGGGCAGGGAGAGATCTCTGTGCTACCTTGTGCAGATAGTGTTTACTCTGGCTGGGGGATGCTAAAATCATTGTTTGACTAAATGAAGATCTCAATAAAAGGCTAGTCACATCAATTACTCATGTTTCTGATATCAAAATTCTTGTTATTGTGGTACTGGCAATTGTAGAACTAAAATATAGATCTGATCCAAATCCCTTCATATTTTGTTTCTGGGGTCTCAGACCTCGTCATTCTTCTAACAAACTGTCACAGAGATTTTTCTGTTTTCTTTTTTTTCCTTAAAAAAATGTTTATTTATTACTTCAACTTACATCTCCATCACAGTGCCTTCATTCCACCCCTCCTGGTTCCACCCTCCCACATTTTCCTACCTCTCCCACCAACCCACTCATCCAGTGTGGAGTGTCCCTACATATCAGCCCCTCTCAGTTCAGCGGTCATGAGAGGGCTAAGAGCTTCCTCTTGCACTGGGTGCCTACATGGAAACACCCTTAGGGCAAATTGTCCCAGTAAGGTATCAAACTCTATGTTCCTGATCCTTTTGGTGTGTTGGTTGTAGTATAGTTATCCTGTACTATATAGCTAAAATCCAATTATAAATGAGTAGATGCCATGTGCATCTTTCTGAGTCTGGGTTAGCTTACGCAGGATGAGCTTTTCTAGTTCTATCCATTTGGCTGCAAAATGACAGCACATGCTGGCAAGGTTGTGAAGAAAGGGGAACACTCCTCTATTGCTGATGGGAGTACAAAATTGTACAACCACTATGGAGATCAGTCTGGTGATAGCTTGATATCTTAGAAAACTTGGAAAAGGCCTACCTCAAAACCCAGTTATACCACTTCTGGGCATCCATCTAAATGATTCCTCACCAATCACAAGGACATGTCCCCATTTATGTTCATAGCAGTCTTATTTGTAATAGCTAGAAACTGGAAACAACCCAGATGTCCCTCAGCTGACAAATGGATAAAAAAGTTGTGGTACATTTACACAAAGTAGTATTACTCAGCTATCAGAAACAAGGGAATCTTTCTTTCTTTCTTTTCTTTTCTTTTTTTCTTTTGGACTAGGATGATTTTGAAAACAAAAAGAAACAAAACAACAAAACAAAACAACCCCAAAAGAGATTATTATGCCTCAAACCTCTGAGTTCTGATACCAGAGGAAATGATATAGAAAAAAGGACCGAAGCTAAATCAAGATCAGATAAACAGATTAAACAGTCCTATAACCCCTAAGGAAATAGAAACAGTCATTAAAAAGCTCCCAACCAAAAAAAGCCCAGGGCCAGATGGCTTTAGCATGGAATTCTACCCGACCTTCAAAGAGGAGCTAACACCAATACTTTTCAAACTCTTTCACAAAATAGAATCTGAAAGAACATTGCTAAACTCATTCTATGAGGCCACAGTCACCCTGATTCCTAAACCACACAAAGACCCAAAAAAGAAGAGAACTTCAGACCAATCTCCCTCATGAACATAGATGCAAAAATACTTAATAAAATACTAGCAAACCGAATTCAAGAACAATCAAAAGTATCATACACCATGATCAAGTAGGCTTCATCCCAGGAATGCAGGGATGGTTCAACATACGAAAGTCTATCAATGTCATTCACCATATAAACAAGATGAAAGAAAAAAAACCACATGATAATCTCGCTAGATGCTGAAAAAGCATTTGACAAAATCAAACACCCCTTCATGCTAAAAGTTCTGGAGAGAACGGGCATACAAGGACTGTACCTAGAAATAATAAAGGCAATATACAGCAAGCCAGTGGCCAACATCAAATTAAATGGAGAGAAATTTGAAGCATTTCCTCTAAACTCAGGGACAAGACAAGGATGTCCACTTTCACCATATCTCTTCAAAATAGTACTTGAAGTTCTTGCTAGAGCAATAAGACAACTAAAGGAGATCAAGGGGATAAACATTGGAAACGAAGAAGTCAAATTATCCCTATTTGAAGATGATATGATAGTATACATAAGCGACCTCAAAAATTCCACCAGAGAACTCTTACAGCTGATAAACACCTTCAGCAAAGTGGCTGGATACAAAATTAATTCAAAAAAATCAGAAGCCCTTGTTTATACAACAAACAAATGGGCTGAGAAAGAAATAAGGGAAACAACATCCTTCACAATAGCCACAAACAACATAAAGTACCTGGGGGTAACTCTAACCAAGCAAGTAAAGGACCTGTACAACAAGAAATTCAAGCCCTTGAAGAAAGAAATGGAAGAGGCCTTTAGAAGATGGAAAGATCTCCCATGCTCATGGATAGGTAGGATGAACATAATAAAAATGGCCATCCTACCAAAAGCAATATATAGATTCAATGCAATTCCTATCAAAATACCAACACAATTTTTTATAGACTTGGAAAGAACTAGTCTCAATTTCATATGGAACAAAAAAAGCCCAGAATAGCTAAATCAATTCTGTACAATAAAAAAACATCTGGAGGTATCACCATCCCAGATTTCAAGCTGTACTACAGAGCAATAGTTATAAAAACAGCATGGTATTGGTATAGAAACAGACCAGTAGATCAGTGGAATAGAATTGAAGAACCAGAAATAGACCCACACACTTATGGCCACCTATTTTTTGACAAAGAAGCCAAAATGGCACAGTGGAAGAAGGACAGCATCTTCAACAAATGGTGCTGGTCCAACTGGATGTCCACTTGTAAAAGAATGAAATTAGACCCATACTTATCACCTTGTACAAAACTTAAGTCCAAGTGGATCAAAGACCTTAACATAAGGCCGGTCACACTAAATCTACTAGAAGAAAAAAATGGGAGCAACCCTTGAACTGATTGGCACAGGCGACAACTTCCTGAACAGAACACCAACAGCTCAGGACCTGAGATCGACAATCAATAAATGGGACCTCATGAAACTGAAAAGCTTCTGTAAGGCAAAAGACACTGTCATTCGAATAAAACGGCAGCCTACAGACTGGGAGAAAATCTTCACCAACCACACATCAGACAGAGGGCTAATATCCAAAATCTACAAAGAACTCAAGAAATTAAATGCCAAGAAACCAAATAATCCAATCAAAAAATGGGGGACAGAGCTAAATAGAGAATTCACAAAGGAGGAATCCCTAATGGCTGAGAGACACTTGAAGAAATGCTCAACATCCTTAATCATCAGAGAAATGCATCTCAAGACGACTCTGAGATTCCATCTCACACCTGTCAGAATGGCTAAGATCAAAAGCTCAAATGACAGCACATGCTGGCGAGGGTGTGGAGAAAGGGGTACCCTACTTCATTGCTGGTGGGAATGCAGGCTTGTGCAATCACTATGGAGGTCAGTCTGGCGATATCTTAGAAAACTTGGAATAGCTTTACCTCAGGACCCAGCCATACCACTTCTGGGTATATACCCAAATGCCTCTTCATGGAATCATAAGGAAGTTTCTTCATCTATGTTTATAGCAGCCTTATTTGTAATAGCTAGAAACTGGAAACAACCCAGATGTCCCTCAACCGAAGAATGGGTTAAAAAACTGTGGTACATCTACACAATGGAATATTATTCAGCTATCAGGAACAATGAAATTATGTAATTTGCAGCCAAATGGATGGAACTAGAAAAGCTCATCCTGAGTGAGCTAACCCAGACTCACAAGGACGCATATGGCATCTATTCACTTATAGTAGGATTTTAGCTATATAGTAGAAGATATCGATACTACAACTAACACACCAAAGGGAACATGGACATAGACTTTTTTTATCTATTTTTTATATTTTCTTTCTATTTTTTAGTCTTTTTTATCGATTTGTCTGCTTATTGGTTTGTTTGTTTTTTAGTTCTCTCTCCCGGGCAATGAGACACTTTTCACTGATGGTACTGCTTCGTAGACCCCCAAAGAATGAGGAGGCTCTTGGCCCTCATACGACCTCTCAACTGAGATGAGGGACTGTTATATAAGGACACCCCACCCCAGAAAAATGGAAAGGAAGGGTTAGGAGGTAAAGAAAAAAAAATGAAATCTGATGTTTCGGCCTTTTACTACTAATTGTCACAAACTATTTAGGATAATTAAGAAATGCAAACTAATGGTTATGCAAGCTGGTCATTCTGTTAGGTACTATGAGAGCCTATTATAGTTACTCTCTAAGCTAATTAGAAATAAAGCTGCTAAGAGACAAGCAACATCTGTCTACCCTAATATACGAGAAAGATAGGGCCTCTTCAAAAACCTCAAGAGATCTGCAGAATATGGCATTCAAAGATGTTTTCGTAACTTTAGATTTTTTTATATCAAGACATATCAACTCCTGACAGCACCCCCTATTCTACCCCAAGTAGAAGATGAGCATCGAACAATCTCCAGTGGGAGATGATTGAATTAGTCTCAAGCCTATCTCTTGGTAGGAAAAGCCCCTTGCTCCAACTCTAGACAGAATGCTGTCCAAAAAGGACAAAACCTGGAAGCAGGTAAGTCGACAGCCTGGCTCTGCCAAGACAGGGTAGGCAAGTCCTTCATAACCCCTGCTCCACAATCAATGTCTGTCAGAGAAATGGGGCCAAAGGACTGAAGATCGATGCTGTAATGTATGGAGAGAAAATGGGAACTGTCCAGGCAGCCACTGGTATGTCATTTCTTAGTTTGGGAAGCTGTAGGCCCTGTACTTCCTATAAAATCAGATATATTTATCCCTCTCAGGTCTCTGAGGTGGTTGAAGAACAGATAGCTAGAGTCTCATAATTTAATTTTGAGTTGTTTAGGAGTCAAGAGAGTGTTATTGATCTAAGAAGATACTTTTAAAATTGTGTTGCAAGTTAGTATGAATGTTGAGTCAGATATAGAACTTTAAACTCATGGAGATGGTTAGATAGTAGAATGTTAAAGTCAGGTACTAAATACATATAGACTGGACATTGGGAATGAATGCTAAACCATATAACCCTCATAAATGTGGCCTAATTACCTCTGTTGTTTTGTATAGTATTTATTATTATAAGAGAAAGAGCCATTTGTTGGAGTGAAAGGGGAAACTGTAGGGGGAAATAAGATATACCTTAAACTTAAAATAAAAAGGGAAGGGGATGGGGGGTTGAGGGTGGGAGGGTGGGACTGGAGGGGGAAATAGGGAGGGGACTGCGATTGAGATGTAACCTGAAGAAATAAAAAATAAAGGAAAAAAAAAAGCCAAAGCCCCTAAGAGAAGGGGGCTGTACAAAGAAGTACGAGAAAGGGCTACAAAGAAGAAAGAGATTGCTGCTCCCCCAGCTTCTAGTGCTTCTCCAAACTTCTGCTTGTTTTTCCTGCTGCTGTGTCCTGGTTTGCTGGATTTCTGCTGAGACCACCATTACTCACCAAAGAACCCAATGACCCTAATCAGCAGGAAGTACCCTAAAGAGAACTATGCCCCTTTCACTTTTAACCTTTCTTTTACACTTAGTGTTGGGGGATGGGGATGAACAGGGGTTGGATGGGAGGCATAAGGTATTAAGTACAGTAAAATAAATTAAGGATAGTAAAAATAATAATAAAAGCCACATTGTTACACTCCCCTAGTGTCACTTGAAAATTCTTGGGATGTATGCCATTGCAGCCTTACTTTCCAAGGCAATCATGGTCTATGTGTCAACATGAATATACCGGACTGATACACAGAGAGCCTAGCTCTGTGACTTACTCATTCCTCTCCCATTGTTAGATGACTCAAAGGATCCAGAGCCCACGTTTCCTCCTTTATAAAAAATGAAACATGCACATCTAGCCTTGGAGGACTTAGTGGTGGTATTCTTCTCAAGCTAAAGCTTGCTTAAGATGATGCAGAAATAAATGGAAGTTAGCATTCCTAATTTTTAAGGGAACACAGGGCTTGAGAAGAAGCCTTGTCTACCCTCTGTCTGGTCCCTCAAACTTCACTGTGATGCTTCCCAGAACCCAAGGATCCTGTCCACTACTTTCAGAAACTCGTTGCAAGAAAAGAGCTTTAAATTTGCTTCTGTTTAAAGCTTACTTCAATTTCACTTGGAGACATATTAAACTAGTAACAATTGTCTTTTGAGCTATCAAGTTGAAGTAATTTCAAAGAAAACTCACTATCTAAAAATATCCAAATAGACATTGAGAATTAACAAGGCCATTTTGATGAAGTGTGCCATTTTGGAAAGGGGAATCAGTATTTGAAGTGCAAAACCAGAAAAAAATTAGGTGAATTAAGGAGACTGCAAAATCCTAAAGAGTGTAGAATATGATGATTTTTGGATTCCTTTCCAAGGGAAGGATTAGAATGCTAAAAAAAGTAATCATGTTCCATTCATAACATCCATAACTGGAAATGTAATTGATCCATCCATCTAGGCAGGGCTGACTGAATTTCTATACCCTTTCCATTATGATTTCTGAGTTCACCTTTTTTAATATTTGGGGCCAAAATGTTTTTTTCCTGTGCAGCTATCCTATAC
>CAJQZJ010033828.1:2985994-3028879 GCA_907164525.1 Lophiomys imhausi | reverse complement strand
CTTTATATGTTACTAATGATACATATGATTCTAGAAACAGTGATCTCATCTAACAATCCATATTCATTTATAAAATAAGTTTTTGAGACATGTCTTCTTAACAGACAGGCTCCTGTCTACAGGGGAGAATTTGTGGCAAGAATAGAGTCAGACATGCATCCAGCTAGCATTCATTACTTAAAAGGTTATTTTGATGGAATAGAGCCCAGGCCTTTTAGAGGATACTGGTCTTGACAGTTAATGTCTTTATAAAAAGCATTCTTTAGTCCGTGATTAATTCAGTTATTTGTAAGCTTTGATGTCTCCTGTGATTTCCCTACTTAATATTTTTCTGTTGAATCTTTAATGTCTATTTAGAGAAATTAGCTATTAGTTTAAAAAAAACTCAACTGGGACAATGAATTTCTAGACTCAGACACTGATACCATACCCTATAATTTTGAGCCTTGATTGGACTGGCATTGGAAAAGGAATTTATTGCTTTGAAGAGGTATAGAATCAATACACCTCGAATAATGTGTTGGTAACCATGCCAACACAACTTACACACAAAGCTGGAGGGTGAAGTGGTTCTACAGCAATTGACAGAAAGATAATTAAGTCTAGTTGTGTCAAGACATGAGATAAATGATGATTCACTTGAAGCCTTCTGGTATTTCTTTAGCTGACAAAAATAAAGCAGGCATAGTAAACAGGAAATCTAACAAATGATTCCTGTAGACAGAGTTTCTCTGAGTATTTCTTTAGGAGGAGACTTTCCTGTTATTTTATATTCTCTCTTACATTTGTGTTTCAGCTCATCCAGTTTCTTTCCAAGGGCTGTTAGAGACTCATTTAGTTCATGTTTAAAATTACAAGTAAATAAACATGCAAGAACATCAGGGCATCATCAGGTTGAAACCAGGTCAGATGGTGAGAAGTATTGAACTTACCTTTGATGGTTGTCCATTCCCAGTACCCTTTTCTGAACCTGTTTGTATTTAATGAGCTCTTTAATGAAAAATGTCCCCAGAATGATTTCCTAGGCTATATCTTATGCCAGCAGTTCAAACCCAGCCATCACTACACCTGGGAAGAATTAGATTTTCTAAGGGGTACATAGAATATATAGTATTAAATGAATCAATATCTAGCACTTCAAATTCTTCATTAATTCTTTCCTAATAGTGATTCATCTAAGGTGTCTACAATCGACATGTCAATCATCTTTTTTTCATCCTTCTTTAGGTCACAGATCTAGATTTTAATATGGCCCAAAGCTGACTAGACTCTTTAAATTCCAAGGTTTTATAATGCCTTTACACTTTTACGGTTGGAAAATAAGATGAAGGGCATGAAATTACCCAAGAGACTAAGTTCCTTAGAACTTAGAACTTAGAATTTTGCAAGTCTAAGTAGTCTTAGTATCATGCCTGAGTATCAATTCTATATCAGGCAATAAATACAATTGTGCTCTTTTCTAAATCTGTATCTTCACTCTATGGATGGTTTTAATATGCTGTATACAAACTTACAAACTCCCCAAATAATGATTCATAAGCTGTTAGAAAAATTCAAATAGTTGCCCGAGTGCCCATTTTAAGTTTCATGGTGTTGACCCACTTACCATGAAGTTTCTGCAAAACAATTTACAGCATCTCTGGAAAGATCTCTTGACAATGTGCACAACTGCTTCAATATAGTCTAGTCAAATGCTAAATTACTCGAAGCCATGAACGACAAAACCTCAAGATTTTAAGCCTTACCATACCCAAGGGACCCTTTTGAAATGAAACTGTGTTTCTAGAATGCTTGAAGCAAGTATCTACATAGAGATTGAAGCTTCACTTGTCATAGGCCTTGCTTGTTTATGGAAAATTAAAACATCATTTTCTCTGATCAAGGCTGATCTTTGAGGTACTTTGGAAACAAGAGAAAGCATTGCAGAGTATTTACCTTCTGCTGAGGAGACAGGTCCTGCTTGGCATGTAAGTGAGTTTTGTTGTTGTTGTTTGTATATGTATTTTGTTTCTTCTAACATGTCTGATATAGCACAGTCCCTTGAGTTCTGTAATAAATTATACTATATAATGGTTTTGGTCCCAAGTTCAATCTGTAAACAGTATGCTCACAGCTGGTGAATCTGTTGTCTTGCTTCTGGCTTTCACTGTTCATTTTATTTAAGAATAACATCAATTTAGGGCTGTGGCTGCAACAGACTCAATAAATGTGCAGTGTTGAGTCCATAAGCCTACAACTTGAGCTCGAGCACCAGTCATGCTGAATTGTTAGGTTTGCTTTGGCTCCTTCCTCACTACACATTTTTCTTCCTGTCAAGTGGCCATGGATTCTCACAACTTAAATGGTAGTCAATAACACTGTAAAGATCAAAACTTGACTTACTTTCTTTAAGTAAGCAAAACGTACTTTCTTTGCTATGATTATTACCTACAATCACAACAAAAACCATCTGTAGAAAGTTCTCACTCATGCTTTTGTTAGGGAGCCACCACCAGAGGTCGGATGGATGAGAACCAGCCTTCAACAACTGGGATTCGGAAGATCGCAGAAATCAGTTTTAGGAAGCAATGAGAATAGAATCATGAGAAGACTTGCATTGGGCTGACAAGATGGCTCAGTGAGTCTGCAACCAATCTGACAGTTCAGTTCATGGGGAGCACAGGCTGGAAGAAGAACCAATGAACTCCTGCAAGTTGTCCTCTCACCTTAACTAAGAACCCTGGCATGTGTTCTCCCTCACCCCCAAAAATATCGGGTGTGAGTTAGTTCTCAGAAAGTTCCGAAAGTGAGACCCAGAGGTTGATAGGAAGCTCCCTTCAGCACTACTACAACGAAATGTGCTGCCAGCACCATTATTGTTGATTTTACAGAAAATCTGTGACTTGAAATGTTGATAAGGCCACTGTGCCTTACTTTGTAATCTGCCTCAGCAGGTGCATGGTGATGCTCTCATTTCATGCTCAGGGGCTTAAAGTGAATTCTTCAGTTAAGATAATGGGGAAAAGAATGGTTTCATGATACCAGATATGTTCCTCCAGGTTCTGTTAAGAACATATCTGATGAATTAATATTTATAACAAAAAGGGATTTATTAGAGTATCTTACAGTCTGTGCTCTCATTAATCCAACAACAGTAGCCCTGTCTCCTTGTAGAAAGACCAAAACTTAGCAATTTTTCAGTCCACAAGACTGGATGCTTTAACAGTTCCAACCTGATGCTGGAGTCTCAGGGAGGTCCTAGAGAGCTGCCAGTTTTCAGTCCACATTAGAATCTTGAAAAAGTAGGTTCTAACGTCAGTGAAGGAAGGACTCAGAATGGATGAACTTGCCAGTGAGAGCGAGGCCAAGCAGACAGGAAGCGCGAGCTTCTTTTTCCCATATCTTTTTCTGTGGGCTGCCATCAGAAAGTGTGGCTCAGATTTAGGGTGAGGCTTCCCATTCTAAATAATCCAACCAAGAATAATCCCTTACAGGTACACCCAGGTGCTTCAGGTCTAGTTCATTCTAAATGCAGTCAAGTTGACAACCAGATTAGCCATTACACAGGGTAAGGTATGTAGTTCTGAGATAAGGATCTAGCTGGGTAAGCATTTGGTTATTCATTTATCAACCAGGGAATCCTGATAAATTAAAAAATAGTTTACAACCTGTGCTACAAATAAAAAAGTTTATATCCTCTACTAGTTCCAAGGTTTCATGCTAATTCAAGACTCATTTAGATACGGTTAGTTTTACTCCTCTTGAGTTGTCACTTGGGAAGAGAGAATATGTCCAGAGGGAACTCAGATCGTGGCACTGACTTTAAATCATCTAACTGGGGCCTTCAGGCAACATGATCTGTGGAGGGTTCACAGATGCAGAAATCCCATGATCACTGACAGAAGAGAAAAAGGTGAAAAAATAGGTACTGTCAAAATAATTGTCAGAGGAGGACATTTACTTTTGTAAAACTGTAAGGTGTAACTACTAGATCATCAGTTGGTTCAGAAAGAATTTAGTTACCCAGCATGTGGGAGATATATTCAAAGTTAAGAAGGAGCTAAAGGAATTTTTTTTTAGATTCATTTATTTTGTTTTATATTTATGTGCACCTTGTACACTTAGTTTCTGCATAGGTCAGAAGAGTGCAGAAGTAGAGTTAGGAATTGGTGTAAGCCGGTGTGTAGATGGTAGAAACTGAACCAGAATCCTCTTCAAGTGTAACAAGCCCTAATGAATAGTTGTATTTTCGATCCCACAAAGGAGCTAATCTTCACTGGAGAATGAACATTTATATACTCAGTGCATATGAAAACATAGAAGATTACACATAATGAATACATGTACATAGTCATACCATGTTTACAGAAGGTAAGTGGATGCTCTGTGTCTTGGTTAAGGTTTTATTGTTATGAAGAGACTCTTATAAAGGAAAGCATTTAATCAGGGCTGGTTTACAATTCAAAAGTTTAGTGTATTGTTGCCATGGCAGGAAACATGGCAGTGTGCAGGCAGACATGGTGCTGGAGAAGGAGCTGAGAGTTGTACATCTTTTTTTTTTTTGCTTTTTTTAAATAAATAAATTTATTTAATTGTGACTTCAGGTTACATCTACATCATATTTTCCTCTTTCCCCCCTTCCCAACCCCACCCTCCCACCCTCTACCCCCTCACCCTTCCATCCCACTCCTCTGGAGTGGAGTGTCCCTATATAACAGTCCCTCGTCCCAGTTCAGAGGTCATAAGAGGGCCAAGAGCCTCCTCATACACTGGGGGCCTAAAAGGCAGTACCACCAGGCAGTATTTCATTGCCAGGGAGAGAAAACTAAAAAACAAACAAACAAACAAAGTCTATGTCCATGTTCCCTTTGGTGCATTGGTTGTAGTATAGATATCCTGTACTATATAGCTAAAATCCTACTATAAGTGAATAGATGCCATGTGCATCCTTCTGAGTCTGGGTTAGCTCACTCAGGATGAACTTCTCTAGTTCCATCTATTTGGCTGCAAATTGAATAATTTCATTGTTTCTGATACCACAGTTTTTTAATCCATTCTTCGGTTGAGGGACATCTGGGTTGTTTCCAGTTTCTAGCTATTATAAATAAGGCTGCTATAAACATAGATGAGGAAACTTCCTTATGATTCCATGAGGAGTCATTTGGGTGTATACCCAGAAGTGGTATGGATGGGTCCTGAGGCAAAGCTATTCCAAGTTTTCTAAGATATCACCAGACTGACCTCCATAATGGTTGCACAAGCCTGCATTCCCACCAGCAAGGGAGGAGGGTTCCCCTTTCTCCACACCCTTGCCAGCATGTGCTGTCATTTGAGCTCTTGATCTTAGCCATTCTGACAGGTGTGAGATGGAATCTCAGAGTTGTCTTGAGTTGCATTTCTCTGATGATTAAGGATGCTGAACATTTCTTCAAGTGTCTCTCAGCCATTAGGGATACCTCTTTTGTGAATTCTGTATTTAGCTCCATCCGCCATTTTTTGATTGGATTATTTGGTTTCTTGGCATTTAATTTCATGAGTTCTTTGTAGATTTTGGATATTAGCCCTCTGTCAGATGTGGCGTTGGTGAAGATTTTCTCCCAGTCTGTAGGCTGCCGTTTTGTTCGAATGACAGTGTCTTTTGCCTTACAGAAGTTTTTCAGTTTCATGAGGTCCCATTTATTGATTGTTGGTCTCAGGTCCTGAGCTGTTGGTGTTCTATTCAGGAAGCTGTGACCTGTGCCAATGAGTTTGAGGGTTTTTCCCACTTTCTCTTCTAATAGATTTAGTGTGACCAGACTTATGTTAAGGTCTTTGATCCACTTGGACTTAGGTTTTGTACAAGGTGATAATTATGGGTCTAATTTCATTCTCTTACAAGTGGATATCCAGTTGGACCAGCACCATTTGTTGAAGATGCTGTCCTTTTTCCATTGTGCCATTTTGGCTTCTTTGTCAAAAATTAGGTGGCCATAGGTGTGTGGATCCATTTCTGGGTCTTCAGTTCGATTCCATTGATCTACTGGTCTGTTTCTATACCAGTACCATGCTGTTTTTATAACTATTACTCTGTAGTACAGCTTGAAATCTGGGATGGTGATACCTCCAGATTTTTTTCATTGTACAGGATTGATTTAGCTATTCAGGTTTTTTGGTTGTTCCATATGAAATCGAGAATAGTGTTTTCGAGGTCTATAAAGAGTTGTGTTGGTATTTTGATAGGAACTGCATTGAATCTATATATTGCTTTTGGCAGGATGGCCATTTTTATTATGTTGATCCTACCTATCCATGACCATGGGAAATCTTTCCATCTTCTAAAGGTCTCTTCAAATTCTTTCTTCAAGGGTTTGAAGTTCTTGTTGTACAGGTCCTTTACTTGCTTGGTTAGAGTTACCCCCAGGTATTTTATTTTGTTTGTGGCTATTGTGAAGGGGGTTGTTTCCCTTATTTCTTTCTCAGCCCATTTGTTTGTTGTATAAAGAAGGACTTCTGATTTTTTTAAAAATAGTTTTGTATCCAGCCACATTGCTGAAGGTGTTTATCAGCTATAAGAGTTCTCTGGTGGAATTTTTTGGGGTTGCTTATGTATACTATCATATTATCTGCAAATAGGGATAATTTGACTTCTTCGTTTCCAATTTGTATCCCCTTGATCTCTTTTAGTTGTCTTATTGCTCTAGCAAGAACTTCAAGTACTATATTGAACAGATATGGTGAAAGAGGGCATCCTTGTCTTGTCCCTGAGTTTAGAGGAAATGCTTCAATTTTCTCTCCATTTAATTTGATGTTGGCCACTAGCTTGCTGTATAATGCCTTTATTATTTCTAGGTACGGTCATGTATGCTCGTACTCTCCAGAACTTTTAGCATGAAGGGGTGTTGGATTTTGTCAAATGATTTTTCAGCATCTAGTGAGATTATCATGTGGTTTTTTTCTTTCATCTTGTTTATATGGTGAATTACGTTGATAGACTTACGTATGTTGAACCATCCCTGCTTTCCTGGGATGAAGCCTACTTGATCATGGTATATGATACTTTTGATGTGTTCTTGGATTTGGTTTGCTAGTATTTTATTAAGTATTTTTGCATCTATGTTCATGAGGGAGATTGGTCTGAAGTTCTCTTTCTTTGTTGGGTCTATGTGTGGTTTAGGAATCAGGGTGACTGTGGCCTCATAGAATGAGTTTGGCAGTGTTCTTTCTGATTCTATTTGGTGAAAGAGTTTGAAGAGTATTGGTGTTAGCTCTTCTTTGAAGGTCTGGTAGAGTTTCGTGCTAAAGCCATCTGGCCCTGGGCTTCTTTTGGTTGGGAGCTTTTTAATGACTGTTTCTATTTCCTTAGGGGTTATAGTGCTGTTTAATCTCTTAACCTGATCTTGATTTAGGTTCAGTAGGTGGAATCTATAAAGAAAATTTTCCACTTCACTTAAGTTTTCAAATTTGGTGGAGTATAGATTTTTAAAGTAGGACCCAAATATTCTCTAGATTTCCTCAATGTCTCTTGTTATTTCTCCCTTTTCATTTCTGATTTTGTTGATTTGGGGTTTTTCACTCTGCCTTTTAGTTAACTTGGCTAAGGGTCTGTCTATTTTGTTGATTTTCTCAAAGAACCAACTCTTGATTTCATTGAGTTTTTGTATAGTTCTTTTTGTTTCTAAGTTGTTGATTTCAGCCCTAAGTTTGATAATTTCCTGTCTTCTACCCCTCTTGTTAGTGTTTGCTTCTTTTTTTCCAGTTCTCCCAGTTTAGCTGTTAATTTGCTAATATGACCTGTCACAATTTTCTTTTTGAAGGCACTTAGTGCTATGAACTTTCCTTGTAGCACAGCTTTCATTGTGTCCCATAGGTTTGGGTATGTTGTGCCTTCATTTTCATTGGATTTTAAGAAGTCTTTGATTTCCTTCTTTATTTTGAGTTCTACATCTTGATACACAGGCAGCAGGAAGTGAACTGCCCTGAGCATCTGAAACCTCAAAGCCCACACCTAGTGACACACTACCTCTGCTAGGGCCACACCTACCCCAACATCTAATAATGTCACTCCCCATGAGTTGATGGGGACCATTTTTATTCAGATCACACTCTGAATCCATAAAGTTTACTTCCCTGAGCATACATTTTCTTTTTTTCCCCTTTCCTTTGTGATACCAATGACAAGTTTGTTCTTCTGTTTCCATATGATTTTTATTTTTATCTGTAACCAAACTTTTTAAAATTATTAGATATTTATTTATTAGTAACGATATTTACTTATAACAAATATAAACACTTTCTTAACTACTATTCCTACAAATTCCTACAACCCCTTTCACCTAACCACTAAACCCATTGATAACTATTACAACTATTTTCCTAACTTTTTAGAAGGATACAGTCTCTGGGGCAAGTCCTCAGTCATCAGGAACACAGTCTCTGGGGTAGACCCTTTAATGCACTTAGCAGTCTGTTTTCTGGAATATCTCAGATGTAGATTCGTCAGGGTAAATTGGCTATGGCAGTCTCACCTTAAATAAGGCTTGAGGTTTTCTTCTCTCTGGGAGACCTCAGCTGTCTGTAGGCCAATTTATTTCCTTCATATCAGCAACTCTGTTAAAGCCAGCCACAATTTCGTTTAGGCCAATGTTCAGACAGGTCAAACCCCTCTAGGCAAAAGCTGAGCCACATGGTTTAGTCCTGGGACTTTTGCTCTCTTGCTGAGGCTTTCTTTGTTCACCAGCTTCTTTCTGCCTCAGGGAGATCCAGCCATCAATTCACCAGCACTTTCTCTATCAGATGATACTCATTGTCCTTTCTAGTATGAGGACTCGATGGCATTGGAGCTCTCTAGCATAGGGAGAGGCCCCTTAGCTCCATCCACTTGTCCTTAAATAGGATCTCTCCTGGTTCCACCTGTTTCAGCTTAATTTGGGCTCCATCCACTTAGCAGCTGAAAACAATGCCAGGCCAAATACTTTGTTTCTTAGTCAGTTAAGTCTTTCCTGTTTTTCACCTGGCTTCAACCTTGTTTTTTAGTCCATTAAGTCTTTCCTGTTTCCTGCTTTTAGTCCACAAGCTGATAAGCTAATTGGTTACAGCCAAGTTGATCTTCATGCCCCAAATTAAGGGACTGTATCAGAAACCCCTAGATATTTACTAACTCTAATTTAATTAATCTAACTCCCTACATTTATCATTAGATTTTAATTCATTATGTTGATTGTTATGTATTTGAATTTTGGTACATCATTTAATTATTTGTGTGCATGGGTGTGTGTGTAAAATTTGTAAAAATAAGAACTAGCCATTGCTTCTTGAAAGATAAAACTATTTGGTAGAATGTTTACCTCTGGAAAGCAAAAATAATCTAATTTTCTTTTCTTTGCATTTGTGTGTGTGTGTGTGTGTGTGTGTGTGTGTATGTGTGTGTGTATGTGTGTGTGTGTGCGTTATTAGCAACTGAACCCAGTGCCTGTATATTCTGGGCACAGGATGTATCACTGAGCTGGACCCTCAAGCTCCTATTTTTACAAATTTTATATAATCAAAAGCAATGAATTCCTTTAAGCATGCCAGGTTGTGATGTAACTGGTTTATAATATTGAAATAATTTTTGTTCCCATTTTACATATGAAGTAACTGAGACAAAGAGATAGCTCATCAAGCAGAAAAAACCTCAATGACAGACAATTCCAGCATCTTCCATGCTAGGATTGCCTTTGAAACTGTTGGTTCCTATCAGTCTCATTCATACCGGGAACACCAATTTCCAGCTTCTTTAATAATGCCTGATGATTCACATTCTCTTCCTTTAGTGTGAGAACAGTGAGATTTTCCTGTTGATTGCTCTTGACGGTGAAGCATCTCGAGGAGCCTAGGCTCGGGAGGGCATTCATGACTCAGGTAGCTCCTCACGCTCCATGGGATCCTCTGGGCCAATCAAGTTTTTGAGCACCATTGCTCCCTTTAAGGAATTGTTCATGGAGCCCGAGCCCGAGGGTTTCTGCTCCTGCGATGCCAATGGGTAATGAGACAATGTTGGCTTAATAGGTTCTTTCCACTTTTGCTAGGCTTTGTTTTGTTTTGCAGTGCCAGCAGGGTGGGGCTTCCAGAGGGGATCCTTGCTTGTAATTCAGAAGGCTGCAGCTTTCCAGCTTCTTGTTTTGGTTGCTTTGCTTTGTTTTTTCATTTCAATTTACAGCTGTCTGGGCATAAAACACTTGGTGTGTTTAGCTAATATCTTAGACTGGAAGCTAAATGAGTGTTTTCAGTCCTTTCTTTCCCCAACAGTGGTTTTTTCCAGACTAAGAGTACAAAAGCAGATGGCAGAAATTCATCTTTGTATCAGCCTGCATTTTAAGGGAGTGGGCTCACTCAAATATTTCGCAATATCATGCTTGTGCATGCACGAGTGTGTGAGTGTGTGCATGTGTGTGTGTGTGTGTGTGTGTTTAAATACATTGAGGAAACAGATATGCACAGTCAAGGTTCATGTCTCATATGTCATCTGATGACATTCATAACCTTGGGTTGGTGGAAACTAGAGATTGTTTAGATAAATCCCTCTGTATTTGCCTGAAAGTCATAAGAAAGTTAGTTCAAAAATCAAAGTGGGTAATACATGGCTAGTGATAACCCAAGATAATTTGGCTCTGAATATGCAATATACGTCTATTTTCTATAATCACAGAACTTTTCATTAGTCAATCTAACTTACAGAATCTTTCACCCCAGTGGGGCTTTTTTTCTCTTTCTAGAAACAAGTGCTTGCCTAATGTGTAAGAAGCTTTATTTTCATCAACTCTCTATCTCTCTCTCTGTCTCTGTCTCTCTCTCTCTCTACACACACACACACACACACACACATTAGTAGCTAATGATTCATGATTCAAATTTCAAACTTTCCCAGCCATAAATATTATTTACTTCTTTTGGGCAACAGAGTTCATCCTTCTCTGTTGTTGTGCTGGGAGATATGAAGAATAAGGAGGTCATGTTTTTGTGAGGAGGGAGATTCAATATTTGATAGCATTTTGTTATTGTTGTTGATGAACTTGTATTCATGAAACAAAATAGATGGGTAATGAAGAAAAATTGGTAAGGAGAATGGGAAGAGTTATGTTTTAAACATGTATTTAGAGAAAATCAGTGAATGAGTTCAGGAAATGGCTATAGTCAAGCGCTATGTTGTTCACAGTTCCCAAGAAGTGGGAGATCAATATGATAGCAAGCCCAGGGTAACAGATGGGCTGTGAAGGAAGTGAAGGGAGGAACAATTAATGGCAAGATTCTTCGTTGTGCCTTTTGTGGAAGTACATGGACAAAGATAGCATGGTTATCTTTGTCTTAGGATTGAAGATTTTGAATCTTATAAATGTGCTGGGGCAGAGGAGCTGTTCATGGTTGCCAGAGATCTGGCCTATGGCTTATTAGGTCATTAATACTGAGAGAGCTCAATGAAGATGAAAATGACTTCTTTTCTAACCGCAAAAAGGTGTGTGTGTGTGTGTGTGTGTGTGTGTGTGTGTATACATATATATATATATATATATATATATATATATATGGACTCTAAATACACATATATTTAGAGTCATACTATGCAAGCAAGTACATTGAGTGTGGGAGTAAATGAAGTATTTAGTTGATTTAGTCAGTGTTCTATAGTGGAACAGAACTGATAGAATTAATTTATATATAGACATATGAAGGGAATTTATTAGAGTGACCTATAGGCTGTGGTCCAGCCAATCCAACAATGGCTGTCTTCAAATGCAAAGTCCAAGAATCTAGTAGTTATTTAGTTCATAAAGCTGAGTGTCTCAGCTGGTCTTCTTTGAATGCTGAAATCCTGAAGAACTAGGCTATAATACCGGTGAAGGAATAGACTTATCAGCAAGAGCAAGACAAGCAGATAAAAAAGAGAGCCTCCTTCTTCACTCTCCTTTATATAGGCTGCCAGCAGAAGGTGTGGTCCAGATTAAATGTGAATCTTTTTACGTAAAAATATCTGGATTAAAATTGGATCTTTCCACTTAAAATGATTTTATTTAGAAAAAAAATCCCTCACAGGTATACCCAGCTGTTTGGGTTTTAGCTAAAATTCCAAATGAAATCAACTTAATGGCCAAGAATAGTCATCACCATGGCTATGCTACCAAGGTGTGAACTGGAGAGATGGTTTAATAGCGAAGAGTTCATACTAGTTTTATAGAGAGCATGAACTTGTTTCCCTGTACCAATGTAAGACAACTCAAACGGTCTGTAAATGTAGACCCAAGAGAACTATTACCCTCTTCTGGACTCGGTAGACACTGCATTCACACTTACCCCCTACACACACACACACACTCATACACACAATTTAAATAAAAATTGAGTCCTCAGCAGTACAGTCTTTCCAGCATGACCAGTGGCAGTTGTCTGTGTTGTTTTGCGTGCCTCTGGAGAATCTTTGATTGATAACTCATAGAGAGGTGACCATGTCTGGCATTGAGGTTTTCTTTTAATAACTGGTATAATATGGGAAGAGTATCATTCACCAATGAAGGATATTTCTATTCAAACTCCTCTAAAATATACTTTAGTTAGCTTCCAAACTATTAAGGTCTCATAAGGCTTCTTCCTACACCCTTAGTTTGGCCTTACCTAACCCTCCTCCTCCTCCTTTTCCCCACACCACTGTTCCCATCCCCAGTTAAACCTTTAGCTACAAGTATTCTTCCTCTGTTCTTCTATGTCACATATATTCTACCATCACCTCATACTATATAATACAATATAATATAATATAATATAATATAATTAATATAATATAGATAGATATATAATAGGTTTCCAAGTAGCTTCATCATGGACATTTCACTTTGGTTCAAAACACAGAGAACTCGACCATTTTTTAAATTAAATTTTCAAACATTATTATTAGATTTCATTATCAAGCCAGATTTAAATTTTTACTACAAAGCTATAATAATAAAAGCAACATGGTATTGATAAATCAATATTGAACTTATCAGGACATTCTCCATTTGATAGATTTCATACTGCTGGAAGGTGCTGTCCATGATACTAGGGGAGAAAAGACATAAATGGGAGAAAAAATGACAATTGCCTTATACGGTGATGGACCATGCATGCTACCATACTAACTTGCCAGAGAGGAAGTATGTATTGTACAATAGTGACAAGACTGTTTAAAAGAGTTACCAGTGACTTTGACTGATTGGGTTTGAGTTCTGAGCCACAGCCACAGGTTTTCATGCTTGCGACTGTAAACATGGGCAAAAACAAGGGCTAGGGAAATCATAGGCAGTTGGGCTGAACCTATATAAGTTTTTCTAGGTGGTCATGTTGTCAAAGTGTCCCCCCCCCTCTCTCTCCCTGGGTGCATGTGGGTGTGTGTGTATGTATGTATATATGTATGTATGCATGTATGTTTATCTCTATATGTATATAATGTATGTGTGGTGTATATATGTACGTATGTATGTATGTATGTACTTACTTATTTCTGTTTCTTTCAATAGTTTGGTGACAGAAGATTCTTTTTGTAGTGGGTAGTGGTTAATACTACTTCTCAGTACTATTCAAAGGGCTGTAAATGAGGGACTGAATGCCCAGCCCTGGATAGGATGTCTATATCAATCCCCACCCTAAGACTCAGGAAACATCTTGAATGAGAGGGCAGAAAGAATGTCAGGGCAGGAGGATGGGGAGGAATGTTGAGAAATGGTGTTTCCTGGACTGACATAGCTGTTGCATATATGAACTCACAAAACCTTCATAAGATCAAACTAGCAAAAAATTCCAACATTGATCTCCTGTGTTCCCATCTCTGTTGACATACACTAATTACATTGTTGATGTCTGTCAGGCAAGTGAGTGCCATTTTTCTTTAGTAGTGTAGCAACTGGTACGTCCCTTATGCCGATGGATAAACCAGCACGCATGCTCAGCAAGTTAAAAACTAACTAAATAAAAATAAAAGGAGGACATAAGAGTGTAAGTATGCCTCAGCAGTTAAGAGTGCATGGTGATCCTTCAGAGAACTTGAGTTTTGTCCCTAGCATGCACATGGTTGCTCACCCCTGCTTATTCTACAGGACCTGACACACTCTGGCTTCTGAGGACATCTACGTGCATGTGGCACACATAAACTCACCAAACACAAAAACATACACACAGCTTTCAAAATCAATGAATGCATTTTTTGGAGTTTTTTTTATGTTTATTTATTACTTCAGGTTACATCTCCATCACAGTACCCTCTTTCAACCACTCCCAGTCCTGCCCTCCCACCCTCTACCCTTACCCTTCCATCCCACTCTGCCAGAGTGGAGTGTCCCTACATATCAGTCCCTAGCCCCAGTTTGGTGGTCATATGATGGGCAAGAGCCTCATACACTGGAGGCCTACAAGGCAGCACCGCTAGGGCAAAGTGTCTCATTGACAGGTAACAAAGTCTATGTTCTGGTTCCCTTTGATGCATTGCCTGTAGTATAGTTATCCTGTACTATATGGCTAAAATCTGATTGTAAGTGAATAGATGCCATGTGCATCCTTCTGAGTCTGGGTTAGCTCACTCAAGATGAGCTTCACTAGTTCCATACATTTGGCTGCAAATTGCATGATTTCATTGTTTCTGATAGCTGAGTAATATTCCATTGTGTAGATGTACCACAGTTTTTTTTTTTAAAAATCCATTCCTTGGTTGTGGGACATCTGGGTTGTTTCCAGTTTCTATCTATTATAAATAAGCCGCTATGAACATAGATGAGGAAACATCCTAGTGGTTTGTTGAGGAATCATTTGGATGTATACCCAGAAGTGGTATGACTGGGTCTTTAGGTAGAACTATTCCAAGTTTTCTAAGATATCGCCAGACTGATTTCCATAGTGGTTGTACAAGCTTGTACTCCCACTAGCAATGGAGGAGTGTTTCCCTTTCTCCACAACCTCAACAGCATGTGCTGTCATTTGAGTTTTTGATCGTAGCCATTCTGACAGGTGTGAGATGGAATCTCAGAGTCGTTGTCTTGAGTTGCATTTCTCTGATGATTAAGGATGCTGAGCATTTCTTCAAGTGTCTCTCAGCCATTAGGGATAGACCTGGAAAAACCAATTCTCAACTTCATATGGAATAACAAAAAACCCTAAATCAATCCTGTACAATTAAAAAAACAAAACAAAACAAAACATCTGGAGGCATCACTATCCCAGATTTCAAGCTGTACTACAGAGCAATAGTAATAAAAACAGCATGGCACTGGCATTGAAACAGACCAGTGGGTCAATGGATTCAAATTGAAGACCCAGAAATGAATCCACACACCCATGGTCACTTAATTTTTGACAAAGAATCCAAAACTGTACAATGGAAAAAGGTCAGCATCGTCAACAAATGGTGCTGGTCTAACTGGATGTCTATATGTAAAAGAATGAAATTAGACCCATACTTATCACCTTGTACAAAATTTAAGTCCAAGTGGATCAAAGACCATAACATAAGGCCTGACACACAAAATCTATTAGAACAGAAAGTGGGGAAAACTCTTGAACTCATCGGCACAGGTGACAACTTCCTGAACAGAACACCAATAGCTCAGGCTCTAAGACCAACAATCAATAAATGGGACCTCATGAAAATGAAAAGCTTCTTCTGTAAAGCAAAAGACTCTGTCATTCAAACAAAATGGCAGCCTATAGATTGGGAAAAAATCTTCACCAACCTCACATGTGATAGATGGCTAATATCCAAAATTTACAAAGAACTCAAGAAATTAAATGCCAAGAAACCAAATAATCCAATCAAAAAATGGGGAACAGAGATAAACAGAAAATTCACAAATGTAATAAATACATTTTTAAAGAAAGGAAAACATGAAGTTGGGAGATAACAAAAGAGTCCTAGGAGACTACGAGAAGGGAGTGGAGAGTGGAATGAATAAAAACAAAAAATATTTTCTAAAATAATAATTGTATCCTCTTAAATAACATCAAGAATGACAGATATACAGGTGATACCAAGTAACTCAGTTTAGATTTCTGTTTTTCACAGTATAGAAAGTAAGCCCATGTGCTTTGAAGCACTGTGATGGAAGCTTTATCAGTTGGGTAATTATAAAGGACTGAAACAATGTGCCAGTATCTGTTTACATAGGAGAAAGTATCAGCTCAGTTAGAAAGAAAGATGCATATGAAGGGAAAACAAATGTGAGCTTATGTTATTTTGGAGGATGTGGTACTCCACTGGGAGAAGCTAAAAATGACTGTTAGCAAAGAATTATCAGATTTACCCACTCCATCAACTGAGTTCTTGTTATTTCTTGTTATTCCTAGATTATTCAAAGACCACAGCAGGAGCCTCCATAAGATCAGTAATTGTTAGAACAACCAAATGCACCCCGAGAGGAGGATTCTGTGATTCCAAAAAATTGTGAAAACACAGAAGATAGAATTCACCTTTCGTTCTCTGTTAAGTTTAGACTTATGATTCTTTTAGATTCTGATCTCTGGTATAGAGTCAATAATTTATAAGTTAGTGATAAGAATTTGACTTAAGATTGCTTATTAATTCTCAAAGGATTCTTAGAAATTGCCTGAGATCTTACAGTGCATAATGTTCTGAGACTGCATCCAAGGTGAGCAGATAAGAGCACTGAGTTCCAACCTTGGACAACTGAGTTAGGCACAGGGCCATTTGTAACAAAAATTTGTTGTCACATTTCAAACTATCAGCAGATTGAACAGGCAGCGTAGAGATGGGGAAAAGTCCTTGCCAACTGTGCTTTAGATATGTGGTTAAAATATAGTATATATAAATGACTATATATATATATATATATATATATATATATATATAACATATAAAATGTTGCTTGTCAATAGTGGTGCCAATGAGCCAAACATAGAGTCCTTGAAAGAAACAGTCAAAGAGTCAGAAAATATTTTTTAAAGTCCTTAACATTCTTAGTTTGGGAAAAACAAATATTTATACATTTTAAGAAGTTCCATCTCCATCCAGTCAGAATGGCTATAATCAAAACAAATGACAACAGAAGCTGATGAGGATGGGAGTAAAAGGAGTTCCTTATTCACTGTTAATGGGAGTGCAAACTGATAAATGAAATTTTCATATAATATGAAAATCAATGTGGGTATTTTTCCAAAGAGTGAAAGTGGAATATTAGTGAATATGACCCACCTAAACCCATCTTGACATATGCCAAAGGGCTCCATATTTTACTCCATATTTGTACACCATTTTTTTATTTCTTTTTTCACAACACCAAGAAAATATAATCAGCCTAGATGCACATCAAAATTTGAAAGGATAATGAAATGGGATACCTAATCACAATAGAATATTATTCAACAGTAAAGGAAAAGAAAGTTTATAGAAAAATAGGTAGAATTGACCAAAAAATAATATATTAAGTGGGGGTGACCCTGGTTCAAAAAGAAAACACCACCTGTTCTCTCTAGAGTGTGACTTCTACCTTCTCATTTTCATATGTATATATAAGTATATGGCAGTGACTGTACCTTGGTAGAAATCAGGAATGTAGAAAGGGGTCCATGAGAAGTGAAGTGAAAATAGGGTTTAAGGAAGTGTGTTGATAGAGATGGTAATAGAAAATGTTCAATATGGAAGTGAAATATGTTTGGCCAGGAGAGGCAAGAATATGAGGAAGCAAAGCTGAGGTGAGGCGGAACATCCATTACTAAGTATTTAGGAATATTAAATATCCAATATTTTATAAAGTAACCTATTACTTTATATGTTCATAAAAATTAAATAAATAATATTTTCATCATAGGAATGAATTAAAATGTTTATCAAGTAGAAAAGGAACTGTGTGTGTGTGTCTGTGTGTGTGTGTGTGTGTGTGTGTGTGTGTGTGTGTGTGTGTGTTTGTGTGTGTCCATGTGCGTAAAAGTGCAGTCCAGTGTGTGGCTTTGGAACCTGAACATTTCCCATGTTTTGAATATATGAAAATAAAATTTGGATAGGACTCTACATGTGTAGTCAATGACCATGACCTACAGAATCTGGTCACAATTTCTGAAAGATTTGTCCTTTCCATTACTTACAGTGATAATGGAAGGGGCAAACCCTTCAGACTCTGTCACTTTCTTTGTCTAAGAAGCAAAGAAATCAGCGAAATGGGACTCTGAGCTTGGATTATTACATGGGTAATTCCACAACCATATTTTTTGTCTCTAAATACTGCTATAATAAGAAATGTAGCAATACATCTCAACTGTCATGCTGAATCCAAAATCAATATCTTCCAAATATTAGATTTTTATTTCTCTATTTTTAAATTCTGCAGCATGTCCCAAATTTGTTTGTTGTGCCTTGAAACCAGGCCCTGCCTGTGGCTGCCTTCAAGGTGACAAATGTTCTTAATGTCAGTGAATTTCAAAGACATACATATCCTTATGCTTTCCCTCCAGGACCCTAAACCTGATTCAAGGTAAAAGGCAGTCTTAGAGCCAGGTAGAATGGTAAACACCTATAATCTTAGCACTCAGTTGGCTGAGGCAGGAACATTCAGAATTTGAGACCAGTCTGGAATAAACTCTGTCAGGAGAGAGAGAGAGAGAGAGAGAGAGAGAGAGAGAGAGAGAGAAAAGGAAAGTAAAAGAAACAAAAAGAAAGTGTGTTTTTTTGAATGCTTGGCCTTTAGGGAGTGTCTATTAGCAGATGTATCCTGTTGGAGTAGGGATAGCCTTGTTTGAGGTAGTGTGTTACTGGGGTTGGGCTTTGTGCTTTCAGAATCTCAAGCCAGGCCCAGCGTCTCTCTCTTCCTGAAGCCTGCAGATCCAGATGTAGAACTCTTTTAGCTACTTTCCAGAATCATGTCTGTCTTCATGCCACCAACCTTCCTGACCTTATGAAAATGGACTAAACCTCTGAACTGTAAGCCAGCCCCAAATAAATGTTTACCTTTGTAAGAGTTGCCATGGTCATGGTGTCTCTTCACAGCAATAGAAACCCTAGCTAAGACAGAAAGAAAGATAGAAAGGCTAAAAAGTACATGTACATTAGTCATTTAGCATTTGTCTTTTGATCTATAGGCTTCAACTGAACTTTTGATTTCTGTAATGAAGAGAAACTCCTTTCTTCTACCTCAGGAGCAAAATGCTCCCAAGTGAACCCCAGAGTCACACCTCGCCTTTTCCTCAACTTCCCCAGTCACGGACATCCACACTTTGTTCTTTTGCTCTATCCAGAAACATTCGAAGCCATTCTTTTCCAGCTTATCCATAGTCATCACTGAAAAATCCATCACAATGATCTGTTGGCTCCAACTTTCCAACTGGTCTCAATGTAATAATGAAAATTTTATGAGCAATTAACAATAATTTCACCATTCAGACTGAAATTTCTCAGCTAACAAGAAACCCTTAACTAGGAGTATCTGATACATCTCCCAGGGACACTAATAGCAGTATGCACCTCTTCCCTTTCACTAAACCATTCAAAAACTTTGCAGAAGTGGGGACTAGCATCTCAGGAACCCAGTATCATCACAGAAATTAAGAGGGTTCTTTTTTTTTAAGTTAGGCAAGCTACTGTTGTTGATAGCAGTGCAAAGAGAGAGGAAGGAGTTTTCTGAATGAAGCCCTTGATCCTCACTTGGTAGGATGGGCAGCATTGAAAGTTACTATATTTTATAATGACAATAAGGTGCCATTCATAGCTGTACCTCCTTAGTGGAAGATTTGCTCCCCCATCTCAGATGTAGGCAAGAGGGACACAAGGTGAATTTCTTACTGTGGGGAGCCCTAGAACATATAGCATAGGAAGGACACTTGATTTTCCTTGGAGAACCCATGCTTTCTGCATGGTTTTATAAATCTTCATGGAAGAAGCCATACCACATCTGCCTGCTGGGGTTGTTGAGGCTCTGTGTCTCTGCTTCCTCCCCTTTTAAATTAGAGCTCTTGCTATTTTGTCTTTATGTCATCATTTTATTTTATTAATTAATTAATTAATTTAATTATTACTTCAGGTTACGTCTCCATCATAGTGTCCTCTTTCCACCCCTCTCAGTCATGCCCTCCCACCCCCTTCCCGCTTTTCCTTCCATCCCACTCCTCTGGAGTGGAGTGTCCCTACATATCAGTCCCCTGCCCCAGTTCAGCAGCCATATGAGGGCCAAGAGCCTCCTCATACACTGGGGGCCTACAAGGCAGCACCACTAGGGCAAAGTGTCTCACTGACAGGAAAAAAAGTCTATGTTCCTGTTTCCTTTGATGCATTGGTTGTAGTATAGTTATCTGTACTACATGGCTAAAATCCGAGTATAAGTGAATAGATGCCGTGTGCATCCTTCTGGGTCTGGGTTAGCTCACTCAGGATGAGCTTCTCTAGTTCCATCCATTTGGCTGCAAATTGCATGATTTCTTGTTTCTGATAGCTGAGTAGTATTCCATTGTGTAGATGTACCACAGTTTTTTAATCCATTCTTCGGTTGAGGGACATCTGGGTTGTTTCCAGTTTCTAGCTATTACAAATAAGGCTGCTATGAACATAGATGAGGAAACTTCCTTGTGATTCCATGAGGAATCATTTGTATGCATACCCAGAAGTGGTATGGCTGGGTCCCAAGGCAGAGCTAATCCAAGTTTTCTAAGATATCACCAGACTGACCTCCATAGTGGTTGCACAAGCCTGCACTCCCACCAGCAATGGAGGAGTGTTCCCTTTTCTCCACACCCTTGCCAGCATGTACTGTCATATGAGCTTTTGATCTTAGCCATTCGGACAGGTGTGAGATGGAATCTAAGAGTTGTCTTGAGTTGCATTTCTCTGATGATTAAGGATGCTGAGCATTTCTTCAAGTGTCTCTCAGCCATTAGGGATTCCTCCTTTGTGAATTCTCTATTTAGCTTCGTCCCCCATTTTTTGATTGGATTATTTGGTTTCTTGGCATTTAATTTCTTGAGTTCTTTGAAAATTATGGATATTAGCCCTCTGTCAGATGTGGGGTCGGTGAAGATTTTTTCCCAGTCTGTAGGCTGCCGTTTTGTTCGAATGACAGTGTCTTTTGCCTTACAGAAGCTTTTCAGTTTCATGAGGTCCCATTTATTGATTGTTCATCTTAGATCCTGAGCTGTTGGTGTTCTATTCAGGAAGTTGTCACCTGTGCTGATGGGTTCAAGAGTTTTCCCCACTTTCTCTTCTAGTAGATTTAGTGTGTCAGGCCTTATGTTAAGGTCTTTGATCCACTTGGACTTAAGTTTTGTACAAGGTGATAAGTATGCGTCTAATTTCATTCTTTTACATGTAGATATCCAATTGGACCAGCACCATTTTTTGAAGATGTCCTTTTTCCATTGTATGGTTTTGGCTTCTTTGTCAAAAATTAAGTGACCATAGGTGTGTGGGTTCATTTCTGGGTCTTCAATTTGATTCCATTGATCCACTGGTCTGTTTCTATAACAGTACCATGCTGTTTTTATTACTATTGCTCTGTAACACAGCTTGAAATCAGGGATGGTGATGCCTCCAGATGTTTTTTTTTTTTTTTTTTTGTACAGGATTGATTTAGAACTCTTACAGCTGATAAACACCTTCAGCAAGGTGGCTGGATACAAAATTAATTCAAAAAAATCAGAAGCCCTTCTTTATACAACAAATAAATGGGCTGAGAAAGAATTCAGGGAAACAACACCCTTCACAATAGCCACAAACAATATAAAATACCTGGGGGTAACTCTAACCAAGCAAGTGAAAGACCTGTATGACAAGAACTTTAAGTCCTTGAAGAAAGAAATTGAAGAGGACATCAGAAGATGGAAAGATCTCCCATGCTCATGGATAGGTAGGATCAACAAAATAAAAATGGCCATCCTGACAAAAGCAATATACAGATTCAATGCAATTCCTATCAAAATACCAACTCAATTCTTTATAGACCTGGAAAAAGTAATTTTCAACTTCGTATGTCGTCATTTCAAATTGAGTGTATGGATGGGGACAGGGGTGGGAGCTCTTCTTTGGTATGTAGCTCATTGAACTAAGAAGTGATTATGAGGAAGGGGTCTCAAATGGTGCTGACTACTGATCTTCCTTTCTTTTGTCGATTTTAATTTTCTTTTTCCCTTTTATGTGTGTGGGTGTGTTGCTTGTGCATATGCCCATGCAGTATTTGCCTGGCACCTGGGAAAGTCAGATAAGGATATCAATTTCCTGGATCCAGAATTCTAGATGGTCTTGACTCACCATGTGTGTGCTTGAAATTGAATCAGGACCCTTTGCAAGAGGATGATTAAAATGAAGATGAAAACCTGATTAACACATGTCTGTGGGCATTAGAGGGAATTAGATCTCTCTGATCTGTCTCAGAACAAGATGCCTGCATCACTGCTTAGAGCCACCATCCTGAGTCGGAAGAGAATTGGTGGATCAGCAATGGAGTAGAATGTGACCAAGACATGTTTTAAAACTTGAGCCAATGAGATCTCCAGCCTTTCCTGTTTCAGTGTCTGGTCTAGACATAGTAAGTCACTCACTTTAAATGCCGATGGAGGTGACTGGGGGTTTGTCAGTAGAGGACAGAGAAATTCATCCTCATCCTTAGGTCCTGTCTGGAGTCTCAGTCTTCTACTTCTGTTTTGAAGGATGCACTAATACCATATCAGATTGACTTACTTTACAGGTTTTGAAAGAAGTGGTGTGCTGCACGGGGAGAAGCATAAACATGGTCTGCTGAATTTTCCTGTCAGACACAGTGACTGTTCTGTGCATTCCATGTCTTCTCTTGCTAAGAATTTCCCTTTTTCATATATTCTTCACCAAGATTTTAAATGTTTCCAAGGCTTCCCTAGCTCTGCCAGAAATCTGCCAATGTATACACTTCTAGAAAGAGGAAAGAACCCCTGGTTAGATAAATCATAGTAAAAAATCATAATATGAAAGAGAAGAATTTTTAAATGAACAAACATGTGCTATATATTTATATATATTTGTGAGAAAAAGATTTCTTATGTCATATAAATTGTATGACCATTAATATCTCAATCTGTACATAGTAAAATGAAATATATTAAATTTAAATATAAATCTCCATATGTTTCTGTGATGGATTAAAATGATCCATAAGAAAATTACTTTAAAGGAATGATAGGCAAATTTGAGACCTAAAAATTTACCTGGACAAGACTAGACCTGTGTAATCATGATTACCACTTATTCTCACCCTGCTGACACTTCATCCTTTGACACATTTAAATGTTAAACGGCCCAGATAGGTTCACCTGTCTGAAGAATGCCCGCTGATATTTGTGAAGTCTGTCAATGCTTTTGGAGGTAAAGCCTACCTGGAGAAAATTTACATTCTGGCTTTATTTACATCCTAATCTTTATAACTCATGGTTTACTGAGATGTGAGGAGACACAGCCACCCCACACCCATAGCTATGAACACTAACCACAGATTATTTCTTGGGACAGCTCCTTCCCATGTCTGACGCTATTCTAGGCTAACATTCTATAGTGCTGGCATCTTCAGTCCCATTGAGTATCCATGGAAACAGGTTTCACCATCTTCAAGTAATGACCTCTTGGAGCCTCTTTGCAAGAATGCTGCCCCTGGAATGCTTACTTGGCCTGTTTCTGCCCATGATTCCCTCAGTCTTACATTTCCTGCCTTCAAAACAAGAATTATGTGAATAACGCTGTCAAACTACACTGTCAGCCTGAGATTCAGCTTTCTTTTCCTTCCCCCTAGGGCACAGTTAAACCAACCTTTGTGTTCTGACCCCGAAGAAATGCTTTTCCAAGCTGATGCATTCAAAGATCAGGGAATCCATTCAGATAAGGCTTTTCCTTAACCGAATTTGTATCTGCACAGAATGGAGCCTTCAAGCAATAGGCTTTTGCCATCAGGGCATTTTTCCTATAGTCCCGGTGTAGCATGAGAGGTTTTCTATCACTGGTACTGGCTCTGCCTGTTTTAACAATTGGGGCATATTCTCCTGTTTTGAATTCCTTCTGCTGAAAAAACATTAGTCCATTGCCTTTAAATTCAAATTCACCTCACTCAAGATATTGAAAAATGAATCCGATTCTTGGCAAAACTATCCCACAAACGTCCTCTATCTAAATATCTGGCAAGTATCCTTGTTCCCATCTAAAGTTCATGACCTGCATCCTCATGGTCCACAGTATTGCTCTCAGTATTCTTGCCTTCTAAGATTGACCCAAAAAGCTCTACTTCCTGAACATTAGGGGTTTTCTTGCCGGGAGTACCTAACTCTTCCACATATACTTACAAAACAGTTCCAGGAGACTAAGAAACCTATTGCCAGGTTAAATACAGCAAAAACTCCAATTGTAAGTACCAATTGGCATCTTTTTCTGCTGTGTAAAAATTACAAAACAATGTAAGAGAGTGATGACTTGTTCTGGCTCACACAGTCCATCGTGTACACTGTACATCTTGTAGGAAACTAGAGAAGACACAGACTTAAAGTAGATGGTCAAGCTGTATTCATATTCACAGTCAGGAAACAAGAAAGATGAATGAATGCAAGCTGTCATTCAGCTGGTTATTTCCATTTCACTTAGTATGGGATCTTCTGCCAAGAGGATGACCCCAACAACAATTAAGATGGTTCTTCCCACATCAACTATTATCACCAAGAGAATCCTTCAAAAGCATTCTCAGAGACTAACTTTAATCCAGGTAATCCCTCAGAGGTATGCCCAGAAGCCTGACTCATTAGTGACTCCAGATTCTCTCAAGATGATAATCAACACCAACCACCACCACGGATGTCAGTTTTTTTTTTTTTTTTAAATCAGTTTCAGAGCCATGAGTAGACTAGTTTCTTTTTTTCACAAGCAATTTTAATTAGTGTCTTGGCTGGAAAAAAAACAACTCAGTCCTGAAAGTGTCTACTGTACAAACATAGGAACCTGAGTTCAGATCCTCAGAACCTATGTAATAGGCTGGACAGTGCATCACGTGACTGTAACCCCACCCATTAGGTAAGGGGATTGGAGAGAAGTGGATCCTTGATGTTCATTGGCCAGTCAGCCCAGGCAAACTGGTGAGCTTCATGTTTAATGAATCTAAAATTGAACTTGAAGATCCATTGAGAAAAGTCCCCAAACTGACTTCTACATACATGGATGTTCCTTGTGTGTACATGTAAATACAGTGTAGGGATACATACCACCACGTACACCACCACACACACTATTAGAATATAGAGTTTGGTTTTGGTATAACTTCTTCATTCGTATTTTGTCTTACTTCTCTTCTTGCCCTATATCCCTCCCCTATCTCATCTTTGCTCCTTGGTCCCTTTCTCTGACCAATAGCCCATGTTTTCTTTCATGTTAGATGCTTTCTATTACCCTCTTTCATTTCTGAATTCCTAGTTTTCCCTAAACCGTTTCACCTCTCATAAACTATGCTTTAATTTCAGAGAATAATGCTTTATATTTTGTAGTTAATTTTGAGCAACTTTGAACTAAATATTCTGATACTAAGATGTCATTTTTACTACAAATTAGAATTTAGAATGTATTCAAAATGTAATACTATCCACATTTCTCCATCTTTGGCTTCTTTTCATTAATATAATCAACTAAGATGGACAAGGTTTGCTTAATGTAGTGACAATGTCAGAATTTCAAAAGGTTTGTATAAACTGATAGCACTATAAATATTCTACCAGTGCTTAGTATTTGTTGATTTGCTACAGGAAACAAAGAGTTTTTTACAATTCAAAGTGAACAGTCATATCAGTGATAGATTAAAGTGCTGAACTGTGTTGACTGGTAAGAGCCCACCACCTTCATCTTCCAGGTTCCTGCCAGTTTTCTAGCACTTACTGAATTCTCTAGGGAGTCTAGGGAGAGGCTAAATGGAAGACTTCTCCAAGAGGAGAGAAATGAGTCTAAGTCTAATTTAAAAACATTCCTTGGGAAAAGATTAATAGAACAGTTGTATGCAGCTGGGAATAAACATGACAGTATGTAACACAGCAATAATACCACGACCCAGAAGGACAGATGCCATCTTTACTCCTAGGAAAATCTCTGTATCATTTCTCACACTCAGCTTCCGTTCTCTTCCTCTCTGTTTTGTCTAGCCACTCCTTTGTTCCTTCCTCCACAACTTCACACATTCAGACTCAGGTTTTTCAGGTTGCATTTGAAGTCTTTCTTTTTAATTGTCATCATATTCTTTAATGTAGTCATATTTCATTGAACTCACTGTATTACATTTCACCAACTGTAGCCCTACTGTAAATATTAGGTGTAAACATTTTGATTGAAGTGACAAGTTCTCTTACTTTTAAAAACTCGTATATATACCATTACATCTAAATACTGAACTCAATTCAATTTTCCAAACACATATCCAATACATGCAATGAATATTTAGGGCCAAAGGACACACAAGTGAGGCTTGTAAAACCCCATGAGTAGCACAGATATCCAACAATAATTTAAAATAAAAATTTCAGCCCAGAAAGATTTAAGTATTGTTGTTATACTAATTGTATTTATTTATTTATTTATTCATTCATTCATTCGTTCGTTTGTTTGTTTATTTATTTATTTATTTGTTTGTTTTTAGTTGTTTGTCAGAGAATAACACATAGGGCCTCAGGGATTCTGGGTAATATACCATTAAACTATATCTCCAGCTGTGTATTAAAATATTATTGGATTTAAGGTTATGTCCCCAAAAGTAATTCTTTTAAAAATAATGTTTTTGATGAATAAGACTGAGATTAACATAATATCTATATATATAGAAAGAGCTGAGAAAAGTGATATTTGGCAGCAAAGAAAGAATAATAATCAGAGAGATCAGATAGATATGTTCATATATGATATTTTTTCATCTAATATATTACTTAAGATATGAGGGATCCAGGAAGTTATTTTACCAGCTCAAAAGAAAAGAAGTATATTGTTGGGTGGATGAAAGGAATGTTAAGATGAATTTAAAATGGAGAGAAATCTGGATTCATCAACTAAGGATGAAGAAAGTTAGTTGAAACCAATGTCAGGTCAGCTGACTGCAATTTGAGATTGGTAAAAGGCCAAAGAATAATGAACAAATCAATGAACACACCTATGATGAGAAAACCAGAAGTAGATACAACAAATAAGGTATAACTCTTGCTAATTTTCAAATATAGATTTTGGAGAATGGGAACTTATATGATAAGCCACACTAATTTCTTGCATGAGTTCTGAGTGTCCAACACATCTAGATTTCATGGAAATGTAAAAAGACATGACAGAATAGAAATATAAATTACTGGCAGCCACTGTGTCTCTATTGATGACATGATGTAACTGAACAAAATGGGCTCATATCTTTGTAAGTGCAAAGTCAAAATAAATGTAGAAGAGAGATGGAAGAGTGGACAGAGATGTACTATTTGTACCAGGTTAGAAAAGCACCAGAATTGTTTCTAAAGCACTACCCTCCTGGAATAAAGAAATCATGGGCATCTTCTTTAGCAAGCTTATATTCATATAATGATTGGTCCATACCTAAACATGCTCACTGTAGGGCCACATAGACTTAAGAGATAGGCAAAAATGTTTCTGGGCATGCCTCATCTTGCACCAAATATTTCAACTGAAAATAAACGAAAGAGTACCTTGAGGTGCCTTGATACAATAGTCTTCCCCTGAAGGTACCTATATCCCTTAGTAAGTTGGAATTTCCCTGGGGGAAAATGGTCTATTTTCAGGGTGTCAACTAGAGTACGACCACATCATCTTTGCCACAGAGAGTAGGTGGAGGTCAGCAGCTGTACGAAGCTAAGTCCATTAGATCATCCCTCCCGTAATACAAACTTCAAATGTGGTGTCATTTTGTACATTATTTGGGAGTGTCTACATGAATGTAGGAAATGTAAATTTATGGGCCCAGTTATGATCAATTTTTAACATGCCTGCCGTGAAACAGTGGATACTGGACTTATAAAAAAAGAGGAAGCTTTATCCAAAGAAGTAGAATTGGGATACCTGAGTGCCTTCTTGAACTGATGCTTGGTCTAGGTTCTAAGTGAAATGTGGTAGTGGTGGGTAACAAAACTATAGTATAATGCTCCTCATTAAAGAGAAAAATAGGTAATCAGAGATGTGAGGCACACAGAAGACCAGCATTAGCTTATAAGCTAATGGAAATTATTATTAATTTCCTTAGACCTCAAATTAATTTATTTAGACACTCCAGTGTGTTTCATTTCTGCCCTGATAAGGAAATGCAATTTATGACCAAGGAAACTAAATGCTAGTTAGGGAGGAAATGAGGTTAGAATGAAAGTTTAAGTGTGTTTACATTTGACTCTTCTATATACTGTAATTAATATTATATATTTTTATCGCTTTTTGTGTAAATAGATGAAGATGTTCCTGTTAACAAATTATTTTAGTTGTAAATTATTTTGACACATTCAAGTAGTAAACCTATACAATATGTCTGGATTTATGTCACAATCTTCGATAATTGCAAAAGGTTATGAAAGTTGGATACTCAAAGGCTGGTAATAATTCATGACTTCTCTTTAGTGTCAGTCATTACAGACTTAACTGAACTTAGGGTTAAAATACAAATTATTTTCATGTTGGTTTTCAATTTGCTATTCTGTTTATTGTGATTCTAAATTAAACCTTCCCTCATATGAGTCTAACTGCTTATGCTAGAAAGAGATTCACTAAAAACACATTGATATTCTGCCTCCATTAAAAGTAGAAGACTGAAAACAACATAGCTTCTACCTAAACACTCACACACATATACAAATACCTCAATGGTATACAGAATGATAAGTTATACTAAGCACACTAAAAATTATTTTGTAGCTATTCTTTGGGGAAAATGGGTTCATTTACAGATGGAAGAATTATTACTATCCTCTTTGGGATGGTGGGATAGAAAGTAGACATTCCATATGAAGGTATAAGGATAAATTGAGGTTCAAGTTTATAGATTCAACAAAGGCTAAATGTGACTGACAAGAGGACATGAAAGCAGTAGTATATCCATCTAGAAGGGGTTTACATCTTCCTATAAGTACTGAACGAGTCATTAGCGTCATGAGCAAGAATGAATCGTGAGGATGACAGTGAATTCTTTGCTTATGGGGAAGCCTGGAAGGAGCAGATGTTTTTCAGGATCCTTTGCTGTTGGAGGAAGGTCTTATGCATGGTTTTCAAAAGATGATTTCAATGCTTGGAGATCTAGTTTCTTCCCTTTATGAGGCATTCGCTGATTGGACAATAAAAGTTGCTGATGGCCAATTAGCTGGGCAGAAAGAGTACAGGAAGTGGAGCTTTCTCGGAGAGAGAAAGGAACCCTGGAAAGATACAGAGGGAGCCCTCTTTCTGCCAGGAGACATGAAAGCAGTCAAATGTCTCTGTCTGGGCTCCTAAGGCTCAGAAGGTATCACGAGCTACATGGCTGGTTGGTAATAGTTGGTTGGGTTAACTTAGATGAGCTAGTTGAAAGTCTGACTGGCTAAAGGCTAAGCATTGACATATTAAAAGGTCTTGGTATATTTATTTTACCGGCATGGAAGTAAGTGCTGCCCTGAGTCTCAGGCCTTATCACCAGGAGACCTAAGCCAGGTCAGATTTTCTGTCAGGCATGCTGGACTACTACAACACTTTACCCTCAATAATCAAAAGCTATAAACTGCTCATAGAGCTCAGTTCATACTGTAGCCTGTGCATCCTGGCAAGAGGGATCAGAAAAAAGATTTAAAAAATTTAAAGCAACAACAATAAGAACCACACTTACCTGTGATGGGAATTGGAAATGTTTGGTGTCTAGATGACATAACATCTCAAAATAATAGAGAAGGGATTGGGACACAGAGAAAGGCCTTCCTCTCAGCTGTAGGAATTCCTATGCCCTAAAATCATATGGTACGTGATTTAATTTAATTATAATTGCTGAAAAGAAAAACACAATCTCAAAACACTATATGATTGATGTGGACATCTAATAGATCTGTGGTTGCACAGGGTTGAGCTTAAGAGAGATGGATGCTGCAAGAGAAATGATTATCAAGGAATTGTTGGAGCTGCTGGATCTGATCTATATGTTTATCAAAGTTTTAGTTGCCCAACTGAGTGCATTAAATTATGTCTATAAATTATAAGTAAATTATTTATTATCTTATGTAATATAAAATACTGAATGAGAATTTTCAGTTTGAGGTAACGAGGCAGACATACAGAATCTTCAAATAGGTTTGAAGTAAAGATCATATTCCATAATATTTCTACACTCTGACAGTGATCCGTACAAACACTGAGAAAATGAGAGACTAAACAAGCAAAGGGATTCATTTGATTTTGTTCTTTTGATTGGTGATATTAATATTTATATTTCAGAGATTGTAGTGACTGTAAGGTGGAAGTGAGTAAATACATCGTTACATAACATTTTATTGTTTTCCCTCAGTGGTGGTGTGATGGCTGATCTTAGCTGTCAATTTGACATACCAGGGAAGAAGGAATATCAGTTGGAGAACTGCCTTCATTAGATTGGCTTGTGGGCATGTGTTGGGGAAGTTTTAGATTGCTAATTAGTGGAGGAGTTGCCATCCTTAAGCAAGTGGGTTTGGGCTGTGTTGAACAGGAGCCTGGAAGCAACCCAACAATGGATATGCACATTTTTTTCATAAGTTCTACTTCAAGTATTTCCCCACTTGAGTTCAGCCCCAGCTTTCCTCCATGATAGATTGTGACTAGAAAAATGTAAGCTAAATATACTTTTTCTTCGCTAATTTTCCTTTGGTTAGAATGTCTTATTACAGCAAGAGAAAGTGGCTAAAGAAGATGGTTAGTGTTGATAGTTATCTTGACCACATCTGGAATTGCTTAGAAGACAAGTCAAGGCACACCCATGGGGGATTATTTAGATTAAGTTAGCCCACAGGTATGCTTATGAGGATTATTTTTTTGAGGTTAGTTGAGCTGGAAAGACTCACCCTAAGGAAAGATGTCACTATTTCTGGGTTTGTGTCCTTAGACTGCATAACAAGGAGGAAGTTAACTGAACTTGAGCATTTACTCTCTTTTCTTCATGACTGTGGATGCAATGTGAACAGCTACCCCACACTTCTATTTCTTTCACTTCCTCAGTGTTGCAATAGGTGGTAACCTTGAACACTAAAGTCAAATAAACAGCTCTGCTTGTTCTCCTCAGATGGAAGAGTAGATAAAAACAGGAATAATAAGCTGCATCATGCTTGGAGATGCAGCAGCTGTTCAATGCCCTGCAGTTCCTCCACAGCTCCAGCAGGAGGGGAATCTATACATGAGTCATAGCACGCCCCTCCCCGCTTTCTTGCAAATTCACTTGCAAATTTAGTAACTTATAAAGATCAGAGTTCGATCATTTTTTATTACAATTGATTTTCTACATCTAAGAAAAAAATGTTAACTAAGAGCCTTTCCTATTTGCACTTCCTTGTCAGTTTCCACCCAAACAGGTTGCTGCTTCATGGGATTGATCTAGACCCAGGTTGTGTGGTGTGTTAAGGTTGAAAAGGCAATAGAGAAAGAGACATTTCTTTGTCAACAGCTAGGAGTCAGTGTGGAAATGAACTTGGAAGATTTCTATTGCTTCATAAACATATGCCTTGAGGAAATGTCACCCAAAGTTCTTGCCGAGAATAATCAACAGTGAGCGGCTCTAGGTGGATCTGAGAGTCACACTGTCAATCAATGTACAGGAGGCCAGTGTTCTTAAAACAGTGGTGGCTCCTATCCAAGACAGTTATCCCATAGAAACAGAGCTCTAGTCATGACTGTTTTTACCATTATTAAAGTAGAATGGTTAACCAGGAAAAAATGAACTAAAACAACTCACACTTAGTCCTTAGTTCCAATGATGTTTTAAATTACTATTTTGATGTGTGCAAACACTATTGTGAGAATTTTCTCAAATGTAGGGCTACACCATGGTTTTATTTGTTTAAATTTACAGATGTTTCTTCAGTTTCATTTGTTCATGACATCATCCCATGCAGAGAGCCACCAGAGGTCATACTGGTGCTCTGTCTTCCCGCTGGCAGACAGAAGTCTCTACTTTAGAAGTTCTGTGAGTGCTAGAAAACTCTGGATCCTAAAATGCAACTGGAGTCACAGCAACAGCCTGGACCTTAGACTCATCAGCTGGAGGAGTTTTCCACCATGGGTGATATTGAAATAACTGAGTTTCCCAAGCTGGGAGAGAGTAGCACCGGCTGGTCGAGAAAACTAAAGGCTGTCATCCATTGATTCCTTGGGTGGGACTTGCTCAAGCTTGGAGTTCCTCTGACTGCCTTGAGGTTGTTGCTCTGGATCTTCTAAAGCTCATTCTTGACTTGTTAAGAAAACACATTACTTTGGAACTTAGAAAACACACTTAGAACATTTGTCTCTTTCTGGCTGGGGATTTTTACATCATTTTTGTGCAGCTTTCAGAACTAATGTGTGAAATCTAGTCCTTCAACTTAGCTATATCACTACCTTGTGGCTACATAACATGGCTCAATGAACTTAACGCACCACTTGTTTCTGGTTTAGTAACTTAGAAAGCACTCTAAGAGAACAAGGTCCAAAACTACCAAAATGCTTATGTTTAAATGGTCTAGTTTGAATAAAGAGTTCTGAACAATCTTGCACCTCAGTGTAAACGTATTTATCTCCACTGAAAACTTACAAATGATTAAAACAGCTATTTCTATGATTTCCATTTTTACATTAACTAAAAATAAGGAAATGGGAGCTGACAAGCTAGCTCCGCAGATGGAAATGCTTGCCACCAAGGTTGACGACCTAAATTCAATCCCAGGGATCCACACTTTGGAAGAGTACAAACTCTTCAAGTTGTCCTCAAACCTCACTACATGAGCTGGAGAATCTCACTGCATGCACCCGAACACACACACACACACACACACACACACACACACACACACACACACACCAAATGTAATTTTAAAAGTTTACAAATAAGAAAATGAATCTAAATAATTGGAATGTTGTGATATAACTCCTGAATATGTACCTTCCTCCAGGAATGCAGATATTTGTGTGAGCATGTCAAATCCTGGGCTATTTTGGGCCCTCATCTTCATTAATTTTGAACATCATCTCCAACTTCCATTTTCAATCTGCTACCAGGTGTGCTTTTTCACTGATATATCCAAGTTGCTCACCAGTTTGGGCAAAGCTACTTTTCATCTAGATCAGCTAAGAATCTCTGCTTCTTTAGAAGCTTCTTACTGCTTTGTGTGATGTAGCTGGGTTATTGATGAGAGGGAAAGAAGTGCTGAAAAGAACCATGAAGAAGGCCGACTTAATAAACTGCCCAGAGTTCCTTCTTCGCATGCTGGATTTTTTTTTTCTTATCCAGAGAAAAAAGTCTCATTAAAAAGTTTACATTTTCCTACAGAGTTTAAAGTGCCCTGGGAAACTCAGTTCTCTGTTTCTAACCTAAAGAGGATAAAAGAGAAGTAAACACACAGGAACACTGGACTATACCGCTGACTTTCTAACTCTGGGTTTTTTTCAGTTGGTACTATTTCGGTTTTATGATCACACATTCTATACAGTCCACTTGAAATCTATCATTTAAGTTCATCTCAGTACAATCCTAAGGCACATTGCCTTTAACTCATTGTAAAGGTAATTAATTTATACTCCAGTTTCTTACCTGAGTTCAGTGGTGAAGGAATGACCACGCAGAGAACATTCACCTATCTTTTAACTTCCCACTTTCTTCCTTTTTTTAACAGCTAGGGAAAAGCAAAAGGCTGCATTAGTGTTTGTTTAATGTTCCCCAAAATGTACAAAAATACCCGTTCCTCAGTTTTGATAATTATGGCCAAAATATCAGGCTGGAAGGAGTGGCATTCATGGCCAAATAGAGAAAAGCACAGGGCTTTTGTTGAGTTCAAATAACTCTACATTTGCTAGCATAGTTAATTATGAAGATCCATCAGCCTACAAGTCTCTCTTACAGCACTCTCAAAGGAGGGACACGTGATCGTCCCCTTCCCACTCTCCATCTTGCGAGGAAAGGCTGAACAATGAGCTCATACCAAGACTCTGTAACAGACCCCAACTGCAATGATGAAAGAAGAGATTTCACTCTTGGACAGCTGAACAAAATGAATGTGCCTTCTGTGCCACAACCCAGCTCAGCATCTGGGTCTCCATTTAGACTGAAGCACAGTGGTTTGGTCTTAACAATTCAAACAGAAAGCTCACACTTTCACTGATAGAGAGTATGTGAAAATGAACATTAGGAAACTGAAGTTTAATGTGAAATTCTACTTAACAGTCATAAAGGTGGCAAAAACTGAAAGTAAACACTTCCACCAGGCAGGGAAATGGGAAAACAGGAACTTTAAATACTAGTGCATCCACATTAACAAGGATTTGGTTATGACTGTAAAGTAGGCACCATACTTCTCTATTGCTCAAAAATAATTCCTCAAAAAAGCCAAATAGTAAAACACTAACTCTTGTGCCCCACACTCACAGACTGGGTAATATATGGAAAATCTTTCCAATAGTGCTTCAGGGACAGAAAACCTTGGATCTTGAGAATCAAAGAAGAAAGACATTAGCTGTTCCATTTTCCAGTTTTCATATGTATGATATTTGGGTAATGGATAGGAAATTGTACATATGATAACTAAATATATCAAGATTTTGAGCACCTTTGACTCAGACCCCTGGACTTAGACATGACCTTAAGATGAATTTGTTTCAAGAAAGATCCTGTATTTACAAAGCTCTACCTAGGTTCAGTGGTGCTCACCACTGGCCAATATTCTAGCCACTTTAATAAGCAGAATGAAACTATATGTGCACATACACACATGTGATCACATACACAGAGCTCCATATATGCATGCACATGTGTCCATACACTTTCAAAGAGAGAATAACTCACATTATGATTTGAATATTTCCTATGAGGCTAATGATGAGATTTGGTTTTTTATTGTGGCAGTGGTGGTACTTTGTATCTTTAAAGGGTATCTAGATCAATAAGTGAGGGTAGTGCCATTTCTATAGAAGTGGATTTAAGACAGCGTGTTTCAATGAAATGAGGCTGCTCCTCATGTCTCATCTTTTCTATACTATCCTCTTCCTGTTCTACCTTGAAACCTACACCAGAAATGGAGCAAATGCTCATGAATGCTTAGACTTTCTTGCCTTTCAGAACCATCAGCTGAAATAAACTCCTGGTATTGTTCTTGTTATAATATATCCATCATCACATTTTTTATAACAATAGAAAACAATCTAAGATACTTCATGACATTAAAATAACATTTTTGATGGTGATGAATTCTGAATATCAAATTAACAAGATCTAGAATCACCCAGGTTAGAAATCTCTGGACATATCTATGAAATATTTTCTAGAGTGGTTTACTGTAATAGAGAGACCCTTCCTAAATGTGCGAGTACCATTGCATGGACTGGAGCCTGAAATGTCAGAAGGAGAAAGCTAGTTTAACATGAACATTCATCTCTCTCTGGATGATGGAATTGCAGTGTGACCAATGACCTCAAGCTCCTATGACCACAACTTTTCCTGTTTTTATCTACTCTTCCATCTGAGGAGAACAAGCAGAGCTGTCACAGTGGGGGACAAAGAAAGGAAGCAGTAAAATGAATGCTCTTCCCTAGATGACAAGAATTTATTTTTTCAAAGTTTGAACTGGGTAAAGAACACCCTAGATTCGAGGCTCTGCCCTCAGAATGCTCCTTAGAGAATGTGTTAAATTAGTTGATCCATAAACACCTTTACGGGAAATATGCTAGAAATGATATGAACTAATGTTTATTCTTAAATATATCATACTAATATGTTGAAAATGGAGTGGTATAATGTGCCAATTTCACTGAAAAAAATGCACTTTTATGACTAAGAACAACTTCCTGACATTTATCTGTAATAATTAATTGAAGGTAAAATTTGAAATATAGGCATCAAAGACATAATCTCCTGATTTTTGCACACACACTGCATGTGTGTGTGTGTATACAAAAAATTCAGTAGCAAATGCTTTTATATTGTTACAGGTTGCAGATCTTTTCTTTGTGGCATTATTATTAATGCAAGAAGATTTGGAAATGAACTCATAAATCTGTCAGCCTATGGAAGTAAATATCAGTCATTGATAGATATTAAACTCTATTGACATCTTGTAGCAGTAAGGATGTCTGCAACTATCACATATGCACTGGTAGAGATTCAAAAGCAGGCATTGTGGGAAAGCATAGGAAAGGAACAGCTTTGGGTATGGCCTCAGCGGAGGCTACTGGCATGACTTGGAGTGGCAGCAGGATATCATGGATTAGAGCACATAATTGATTTCCTCATATTGTTCCTAAATGGTAATCAGGGACAAAAGTTAGGGAAGTTATGTTGTCAGTCAAGTCTTGGCTATTTGGGGCTGATTCTTACAGAAATTATTAGTTGACTACCCAAGTTGGTAATTATAGATTGTGCTGTGTTTCTCCAAGTCTGGTTCCAGCAGGGTTGCTTCCTGGGTTCCTATGTGGGTACTGGATTGATTTCCAGAGCAAGTTTCTGCGGGTAATGAAAGTTTTATTTTTATGTAACATTTGGTCATGGTTGGTTTTCATGGACTGTCTTCTTCAAGGAAATCAATAGGTCAGTTAAAGAGAGGATTTTTGCTTACTCTATTGCAACCTATTTTAATAGAAACTGTCACTGGTGAGAAATGTATCAAAAAGGGAGAAAACAAGAGGCCTTTTTAGATGCAAATGAACAAGAGAGTCCTGAAGAAGCATAGGGCTGGGTCATAGTAGTTTATTTTCTGAAGATTTCTGGAAATTGTAATTTTGGAGTCAGCTCAGGTAAGTGATCTTTTGTTATTAACTGTAAGGACATGATGAGATAGGATAATTACCCAGTCTTAGTTTTCTTTTCCACAGCAGATTTGTTCTGTGATATACCTGATAATTCGTAGGTTGTTTGTGATTTAAATTAACAATGTAAATGCTTATCAAGAGCAAGTTATTAGATCAGATCTCACTCTGCCATTCACCTATGTGTTGTTTCTTAACAAATCACACACGTGCTTTTTTGTACGAACTATCAAGGCAGCACCACCACTTTTTACAAGAGGGAACAGAGAAGGATTCATAAATATACTCATATCTAAGATGGACTTAAGAGACCAGCTAAGTTGTGGTTAGGATTGTAGGAAGGTAAACTGGAGTATAAAAAGATCCAAAGCATGGAAGTAGGAAAATCTCAAAAAACCTCTTGGTTGGATTGAAGGTATGATACAGAATTTCAAGGGCTCTATACAGAGAACTATGTCTTAAAATGTAAATGAGGAAAGGAATCGCAAAGATTTGAGGAACATGGAAATCATTTCAAGAGTAATGGGAAGCTAGTGTTGCTGCTTGGGAAAACCAGATTTATGTAGCACAAAGGCTGTATTCCTCATAATGGATTAATGAGGAATTTAGGAATCATCAAAATTGATTTGAGTCCTGAATGATGAAGGGTGTTGTTCAGAGGAGGATAATGAAGGCAGCTGCTATTTTTGTTTGTTCAGTTTACATCACACTTTTCTGGTAAGTGCAATTTTTTTTCATTTGCTTTTTCTTTGAGTACATTTTCTGTTTTGTCTTTTCCTGTGAAGTATGGACTTGCTTATTTTGAGGAGTTATCCCATGCTATATTGTATAACTCATGTGGAATGTTGGAAACACACCTTTATGTAGAAAACTTAATGCCCATTTTTGTTCTCAAACCCATCTTCTCTTTATCCTTGCCTAGTCAGTAAAAGATACTAGCATCCATGAAGCCAAGCTGTAAAAGTCCTGGAAATGTTTCTCCACTACTTTCTCTCTTCTGTTTTATATCTCTAGTTAACAATGAAATCTTATTCTGTTACTTAGCAAGCCAAAATCGAAAGTCTATACCCTCTATTTCAAAAAATCCTATTATGTCCAATCACCTCATCATGTCATGAGTAACTTTTGAATGTTTTTCTGAAGCCCCATCTTCCCTGCCCTTTCTAAGATACCCACTGATTGCATTAGCATCAAGGCAATCATAATCTCTATGCAAGCTGGCCATGGAACTCCTGATGGTTGCTATATTCTACCATCCATAGGATAAATGCCAAACTCCTCTATATACGTTAAAGCTTTTGTCTCTTCCACCATCTTGATTTACCAACTCCATCTTTTCTGCTTCCTCCAATAAGATGAATGTAATTTAATCTCTTGATTATCACTTTTCTCCCACTGCCAAGATTTCACCATGCTTGTCGGTGCTTGAGGACTTTTTTTTTTTCTCTTAATGTCTTTCTATTCATATCTCCTCACTAATTCTTACTTGTTTTGTATATTTTATCTCATATTTATTTTCCTTCATGGGTACAAATAAACCTGAAGCTTGTGAGAGAGGCTAGATGCTTGAGATGAGACAAGCAGGTAATAGAGAAAAATTCAAGGTAAATAAAAATTATAAGGAAAGGCATTGTGAGCAAAAGAAAATTAACAGTGATGTCCCTTTGATGGGGCAACAATGCTTACAGAAGTGGGAGAACAGCATAAAAAGATAAGTAATGGTCATTAAGTCACTAAGCTAAGACAGAATGAGATGCATGAGTGAACTCTGGTTTAAGATCTGCAAAATGTCCTTGAGACTTTCCCATTTAGGGATTCTGTTTAGTTAACTGATAAAAGGTAACACTCATACAAAAGGCAAGTGTCTATGTTGACCAGTGACTCAGTGGCACAATATAGAAGTTAAAAAGCTTAAAATACCCATGCGAGAGGAAAGGAAGATGAGGAATGGGAAGGGAAGAAGTCTAGCCCTATAGTTTTAGAAAAATCAAGATGTAGCAAAGGTTCGTGTGCTATTATAAACTAGAGAGAAGTGTAATATAGCCCAGAGGGATTAGTTGTTGCCTACTATACCTGCTATACAGGTGCATAAGTTAAGGAGTATAAGGTAGAAGTGGAAACCTATGGATTGCTATAGATGTGTCTTAAGAAGTGGGAAAAGGAAGCAGCATGAGACTGGAAGATACTAATCAAAACAAGTGTCCACATAATTTCATAATGCTTTTAGAAAATTATTTTATTAATATCAGTAAGTTGCTTTCTATATAAAATTTCATTTATACAATGGCTGTTTGGGAGCTTTGGGATATTATTTATCAAAATGATGTGAGTAAAAAATTTATCTTTCTACATAAATGCTTTGAACTATTCTTAACCACCTACTATGACTGGGAATGGTCTGCCTGTTTACAGACTGTCATAAAAGTGTCAACAAATGGAACAAGAGAAGCTCATCCTGAGTGAGCTAACCCAGACTCAGAAGGATGCACATGACATCTATTCACTTATAGTTGGATTTTAGCCATATAGTAAAGGATAACTATACTACAACCCATGCACCAAAGGGAACATGAACATAGACTTTTTTTCCTGTCAGTAAGACACTTTGCCCTAGTGGTGCTGCCTTGTAGGTCCCCAGTGTATGAGGAGGCTCTTGGCCCTCATGTGACTGCTGTACTGGGGTGGGGGACTGTTATGTACGACATTCCACTCCAGAGGAGTGGGATGGAAGGGATAAGGGGTAGAGGGTGGGAGGTCAGGACTGGGAAGGGTAGAGGGAGGATACTGTGATGGAGATGTAACCTGAATAAATAAACATTTTAAAGAAATGTAAAAAAAAAAAAGTCAATAAAACAAAAAACCCAAACATAAAACAAAACAAAAAAAGCCCCAAAGCAGCAGCTATTGCCCTCATTCTTCCTGGAGCATGGACTCAGTCCAAGGACAGAATAGGTTGCCTCAGGGAGTAGTGTGTTTTACAACAGTGTTCTCATTTCCAAGAGTGATTTGGATCCATGACAGGCCTAGATGACTTTTGAGGCCCTTTCATCCTCATGGTTTATGAGTTCACATTTCTAAATTACTTTTCAACTTAAATGAAAGCCACAAGCCTAACTAATAATTAACAGATATGAGCAGCTAACAAAGTAAGTGATGAAGTGCATTATTTTTGTTATCAAGATTTGTCAAGGATGATCTGCCTTAAGAGAACATACATTTAGTCGTCTAATGTTCATTATTCCACTTTTTAGACAAACTTCCATCTTGTGTTTACTTTTTGAATTATATGTTCAAGAAGAATGAGAAGGTATGTAGTACTAGAGTCCCATTATGTGATATCTGTGTAGAACCTTGACAGTCGTATGGGTTAAGAAGGAAAAGGTAGTCAAGTTAATACTAACTCATTTCATGAATGGTGTTAGTGAAGAATCTCAGACAATGAGTTTTGGATTGTCCAAAATTTCCATTTTGACATTGTTTTCCAAGCTAAGGATAGTTTAAAACTTTAAATCTAGATGCATAATTTAATTTTAGTATAAGACATTTGGAAGTTACCAAATGTTTGATTAGATATATTTCTGATGTGAATGGCCATGGTTTCTAAAGATGTTTTAGTGGGAATCCATAGTTCTATTTCTGTTTAATATAATGTCTGTGTTCTTCAAAATTTCCAAAATGGCCATTGTCTTAAATCTCTAAATTTTTTATTTGGATACATTTTGAAAAAAATTTATTTTTAAATTATTCAGTCTATATCCTTATTAATTCAAACAAACAACACCAAAAACATATAATGGGATATACAGAAGATAAATAATAAGGCCAGAACACATATTCCAAGTTAAGTTTCAACTGGCTTTATCAGTTCTTGTGTAAACTGGCCTGGGCACCAGATACAAAGGTCCTGATAGCAACAACAACTATCCAGAAAAAGAAAAGGAATGTTCATATTAAAAACCAAAGTAGTGTGTTTCCCTACTATTGGAAAAGAGACGATTCCAAGTATTTTGAGGTTTCCTGTTGTTACATGGCTCCAGCTTGAGCATTCTCACATTTGGTTAGGAGTGTTGTACTGCAGCAGTTGTGCCTTCAAAGATGAATGACTGAATAGGCCAAACAGTGATTGTTCAGCTAGGAGTTTATAGATCACCTGGAGAAGAGTGATGAAGTACTTTATTTGTGTCAGGCTTTACGATATGAACACTTCTGTATCAGCTCTGTCTATAGGCACTAGCCACATATGGCAGCCAAGCACTTGAAATGTTGCTAGTAACATGCAATGTTTAACTTAACATGTATATGTGCATATCACTGAAGGTTTAAGAAGTACTCATTTCGTTACCTATTTATTGAATGGCTTGTTTGGTTTTGGTCTCCTTTGGGTATTAGAAATACCAATCTTCTGTGAGATGTCCCTCTACAAAGACTTGTGCTCCTTCTGTAGGCTGTCTCTTCATTTAATTTATTTTCCTTGCAGTGCAGACACTTTATACATATGTATTTTTATTTATGTGTGTATGTTGATGCCATGAAAATTCAAAAACAAGGCAGTGGACCACCTAGAGCTACATTAAGGCACTTAGGAGCCACCCTGTGTGGGAGCTAGGATCCAAACTCACATCTGCTAGAGGAGCAGCACATGACTCTTAACCATTAAGAAATCTTTCTGGACTCATGTATGAATCCTTTTTAAATTCCTGCACTCTTATTTGGCATTTGTCGGTAGTATCTCCTGAGCTATTGGATTTCTTTTAAATCTATTCGTCTATTCCTATATCTTGAAGTGTTTCCCCCTAGCAGTTTTAGAGTTTCGGCTCTTGCATTAAGATTTCTGAAACATTTTAAGATTTATTTTCATATAGGGTGAGACATGGGGATCTAACATTTTCTTCTGAATACAATGTTCAGTCTTTTTCAACACCACTTGTTGAAGAAGCTATCTTTTCTCTAAAATATATTTTTAGCTCTATTTTCAAAAATCATCTGGCTATTTACATATGAGTTTGATGGGAGGTGTGAAGGAAGGAGAAACTGTGCTCGGGATATATTGCATGAGAGAAGAATCTATTATAAAAATATAGCCTCAGTAAAATAATAAGAAAATTAGGAGAAATTAAGTGCCTCTAGTTACAAGCAGGCCTGCGAGTAACTAAAAAATCTTCCTTAATTAAAAGAGAGAATGCTTTTCTTTATGAAGCCAAGATAGTTTTGAGACCTCAGCCCATAGCTGTTCACAATCCTTTCTGCATAGTGAGATCTGGTCCAGTGCTCGGGTAGGCACAAAGGATAGTGTGAGTTATGATAGGGTACTCTCCTAAATTTGGTCTGGAAGCATGGGAGTTGAGAGAAACTCAGAGTCAGTTGTAATTTCTTGGATGAGGAAGTGTGCCAGTAAAACATTTTATGCTTTCTTTTATTCAATAAAACAGTTTGTCTAGGATTCCCCAGCTTACTTTATAGTGTATCACAAAGGAAAGGAATATAAAATGCAACATCCTTAAAGAAAAATAAATTAGTGGTCAGGAAAGGAATATTTAATCCAATGTCCTCAAAGCAAATTAAATTATTGGACAGAACAAACATAAATATCTGAAATACAATCCACTTTTGTCTTCCCACCCTTCTCCTATATTTCCCACATATGGTTATCCAGGCATAGTTTCTCAGTATAAGAGAAAGAGATCATTAGTAATGCTGTAGCAGAGAACAGCATTTGCATTTCTGTGACACTGGGGTCAGGTTGCTGTCTGCATGTCAAGAGTGGCCTAGCTTATCCTTGTGACTGCTATGCCATGGCCTCCCCTCTGGGCCAGTGACTGTCTAACAGTTACATTCGGGTGGACTTTTGGGGTCTTGCATCAATAATGGATAAGCCCATTGATGAATAAATAACAATATGACAAGTCTCCATTCAACTCATGGCATTTTTACATCTGGCTAAAGTAGTAAAGGATTTATCTAAGGTTGATGTAAACGAACTTTTAAATTATTATTTATTTAACTCTTATTTATTT
>CAJQZJ010033828.1:2932120-2985594 GCA_907164525.1 Lophiomys imhausi | reverse complement strand
ACCCTCTGGCGTCATCCACTTGTCCTTAAATAGGATCACTCCTTGTTTCACCTGCTTCAGCTTAATTTGGGCTCTGCCCACTTAGCAGTTGAAAGCAATGCCAGGTCATAAAGTCTTTCCTTGTTTCACCTGGCTTCAACCTTGTTTTTCAGTCCAAAGAGACTCCCCTCATTTCACCTGACTTCATCCATAAGCTGATAAGCTAATTGCTCACAGCAGTTGATCTTCATGCCCCGAAATAAGAGACTGTATCAGAAACTTAGGTATTCACTAAATCTAACTTATATTAACCTATCAGCCCCTACAGGTTGATTTTTTTTTAATTTACTTATTTATTTATTTATTTTTAAAATAATTTATTTATTACTTCAAGTTATATCTTCATCACAGTCCCTTCCCTCCTCCCCCCATCCCACCCTCCCACCTTTTCTCCCTTCTCCCACGTATCCTACTCCTTTGGTGTGGGGTACCCTACATATCAGACCCCTTCAGTTAGCAACCATATGAGGTCTAAGAGCTTCTTCTTGCACTAGGGCCTACATGGCAGCTCCACTAGGGCAAAGTGTCCCACTAACAGGTAACAAAGTCTATGTTCCAGCCAGCCCTATTACACAGGCCAATTTGAAGCCAGTGTTTACAAATTACAAAATACTTGCCAAAACAATCAGAAAAGATTCTTCCTGTGGCTATAATTCCAATTGCTGCCTAGTTACTAAATGCATGTTTTTAAAAAGAGTCACAGGGCTTAAACAAACTGAAGGAAGAGAATCCTTTTCCAGCAAATAATACAGACACAATGTCTTGGCTTGAATTATGTACCTTAGGGCTTGATCAAATTGTAACTTACCAGGCTTATTGTTTTTCAATAATTCTGTTTGCCTAAAAACTTCTGTTTGAAATATTATGCCAATGCTCTTGTGTTTTCTGTAATGGGGTTTCAATGTGGAGAACTGGGGAGTGAGTACCACAGATGGTGCCTTTGATTTGAGTGATGGTCTCTGAACAAAACCAGATAATTCACTTTATACTCATCCTGCCTTGAGAATTCTTGTTTCTCTCATTACCAGTCCTGGTGAAGATCACCTGTGGCCCAGCAATACTGGTTTCACATACAGGGGCCACTGGGGAAACCATTTCCATTAAGCTGTGCCACAGAACTAAGAAAGTGCATCATTATTCAATCACACTTAAACTACTTGCAGATATGGCAATCTGCCTGAGGATCAGCAGATCTAAGAATTTCAAGGATTAGCTAAAAAAAAAACAAACAAAAACAAACAAACAAAAAAAACCCAAAAACCAAACAAAAACAGAAACAAAAAAAAAAAACTCAAAACAAAAATTCACAAAAAATTACAACCTTTGTCCCAAAGAGAATCAGATGGAAATCATGAGAGAAATTTAATTTATGTAAAGAAAAGTGCTCAGTAACTAGAGATACTTAAATGTAGGCGGAACAGATATGTTTGACTTGATTTAGGCAGACATCTTGAACAACACTGGCTTCCAGCTCATATCTATCATAGGTCAGCTTTTACTTGGAGACCACACAGAATATTTATATTCTGAAAGCCAAGCGCTTTAGGAAAATTAGTATGTGAGTCTCTGGAAAAGCCTGCTGTTTCAATGAAAATGACAAGAATTACTGAATGTTGTTTTTTAATTATGAATTTCATGTAGTCATAGAACAGCTTCTATGTTCCATTTAATCTTAGGGTATCACACAATCATTAAAAAATACTATTGAGTTCCTAAGTACTAAGCATGTTATTGTCAGAAGGAGTACTGCCAAAAACTGGAGTGTACAGTCAAAACTGAATATCCAGAAGTTAAGAAGTAGTCCACAATGCCTAAAGAGGTCTTAGCTAGAAAGGGGCTGAGTTAAATCACTTGAAAGTCCAAGAAGAAAAGGGGGGGAGGGAAACAGAACAGAGCCTAAAAGCCATGAGAGGAGGCAACCATAGAAGTTAATACCGCATATCAGAAAAGGGAGGACACAAAAGGAAGAGTTGATAGATAAGGTTTTATAAGGACAAGACCATGAACATGCTCCTAGAAATGGGCTAGAACCGAAGGGCAACTGCCATTGTGAAACTAAACAGTTCAGACTGGCTTTCAAAGCAAATTTAGCAGAACCTCCTCACACTCAGCCATGTGGATAGGCTAATATTACACTTTGGCAAGCTACTAATTTCTGCCTAGATAAGCCACTGGAGCTTGTAGTTCCAAGTCAGTGAGTGAGATTCTCTTCTTTTTTACTTCAAGGATACAGTTTCCCTTGTTATAAGGTTAGTACAGATGTGTCTAAAGTGACAATATCATTCAACCCAAGAGCGGGACTGGTCCTCCAGAGCAAATATTATTGATGCATCGGTGAATGCCGATGCTGTGGTTTTAAAACAGAAAAACAACTTTGTGGAATGACCAGCCAATCCACTTAGCTAGTGTGCTTTGTCTCCTAAATTTTAATGCCTAATCTTTATGTTAGTTTCTGCGACACAGTCTAGTAAACATTTTCTAGAGAGTTTTAGAGAAAATTAAAATCAGGAATTTCTTAAATTAATAATTTTCCATGAGTATTGTGAGGCCTCCTATCGAGGCCCAATGTGCCAGTATACTCATGTACAGCTGAGAACACTGAGAGGATCAACATAAATACTGTTTAATAAGCTAGTGCATGAAGTTGGGTTCCCTAACATTTTAATTGAAATATTCTATTTGTGTGTGATTCTGCTGTTTGGAATCCTAAACTAGCAAAGAAAACTGAATATAGTGAAGTTGGTCATGTCAGAAAAATCTAATTTTCTTTTATGACAGAGTGACCAGCTGTGTAGATGGGAAAAGCAATAGGTAATATATCTTTCCTTCAGGAAAGCTTTGACTTTGTTCCCCAAGATATGGCCATAAACAAGCCAGAAACCATAGTATTTTATTTATGTCAGATGTCAGAGGTGTGGAGGACCAAGAGACTAGTTATCAATGATTCAGAGTCAACATACGAGTACTCATTTATGGGCTCTATGAGTTTAGCTACAATTTAAAATGTAGAACAATGGAATATCACACTCCCTTATTTCTGACAATTTATTGATGACTTAAAAAAAATGACTGACCTGAAAATCTGTTGATGGACTCTGAGTAGAATAGGTTCAATTACTTATAGAATGACAACTTTACATACCTAAAATGGAAAAAAATGACAAGCAATTTATGATGGAATTCTATACCCTTAGAAAACATGTTTAAATCTTTTTGTTTATCTTTGAGTGTGACCTTGAATTTAGCATCTTTTCAGGTACATTGAAGTTAAGATGACACTGGGCTAATATTAATTGTGTGACTATTGTCCTCCTGTGCAAAGATTTAGATGTCATGCTAAGTCAGAAACACACAGGAAGAAAACCATGTGAGGAAGAGAGTAGGGTAATGCAATTATAATCCAAAGACTGGGAGGAAGAATGGCTACCACAGGAAGAAGCAAGGATTCTGATTAGAGTCTCAGAGGAACCATGGCCCTGTTGACCCTTTAACTTCAGACTCTGTTATATGCAATTGGTGAAGAATAACATTTTTTTTAAATTAACCAATGAATACTAATTTTTTAAAATAGACATCCAAAGATGTATAGGTAATGGGCAACAGAAGAGCTATTATATTTTCAAATGAAGTTGCACATAGATGGCTGCTGATATACCAGCGATGCAAAAACACTCCACGGATGATCCACCCCAGGTACTCATCAACACTGACTGTGGGTAAAAGTCTTACTTGTTTGGTCCTTGGTATTTTAAAAAAACATTTTAAAAGGATGATGATGAGATGATATGTAGTTCTATCATACCTGGCTAAACAATATTCTCCAAGGGGCATTCTTTTCCAAAAGAAAACAAGTTTTGAAATACAATATTATTTTTATTAACTCAAATTTCAATTTATTTTAAGATATTTTGTTTAAATTTATTTAACTGATAGTATGAGCAACAATATGAAAATTTATGTTTTTGTGTGATATTTCAGTACATGTACACATTAAGTCTAAATCAGATTATATATATATATATATGATCAAATATTTATCATTACTTTGTGGTGAAATAATTAAAAATACATTCTATTAGCTTTTAGAAATTAAAGAAAATCATTGTTTGCCTGGGTTTCAATGATGTGCTGGTTAGTTTTATGTCAACTAAACACAAATTATAGTGACATAAAAGAAGGGAACCTCAATTGAGAAGTTGTTTTTGTAAGATCTGGTTGTAGGTAGATAGACCTGTAGGACATATTCTAAATTAATAGTTGCTGTTCGAAGGCCCAGCTTATTGTGGGTGGCACTGTTCTTGGCCTGGTGGTCATGGGTTGTATAACAAAGCAGGTTTAGCAAGACACAAATCAACATTCCTCCACAGCTCTGCATTAGCTCTTGCCTCCAGGTTCCTTACTTGCTTTGAGTTTCTACCTTTGCTTCCCTCACTGCTCTAGGCACTAATGGGAAGTGGTACAAATAATAAGAATCAGGATCTATCTGTAGACGTGGATCCAACTGGTAGGTAATTGTGAACAGGCCCTAAAAGAATATATTAGGACCTGCTCCTGTTGTCTCTCTTTTTGCATCCTGGATAAAGCCATAAAATGAAGAGTTTCCTTAGTCATGGCCTTCCATCATGATATATACGTTTTCTGCAGGCCCTGAACCAAATGACCATGGAAAAAAACATCTGAACTTTTGAGCCAGAGTAAATCTTTGCTTCCTTAAGCAGTTCACTGAAGGTACTTTATTGCAGGGCTTGTGTGGATCCCACTTAGGTTTAATTAAGATACAAAGCCGTCTACATAGTTTAAAACTGTTGGCCGTTTGCCAGGGCAGTCTTTCAGTTAACTACCTAAACTTATCCCAACATCTCTTTCATCACTTCTCTCCACGTGGTTCTCACTGCTTGCATCTAGCTCCCTCGGTCTCCCTTCTTTTTCATGTTTCTCTCCATTTCCTATGTCTCCTGCATCCCTGGAATCTCTTCTCTCTCTGCCTGGAAGTCCCACCACACTTCTTCCTGCCCCAAGTCATTCTGTTAGCTCTTTATTATACAAAAACCATATTCCAGTCTGAACCAATCAGCAGCAGGACAACACATGATCCTTCTCTTAAGGGTTGACCTTTAGCAGATAAGGAAGGACATAACTTAGGAATCTCAATACCAAAATCCTGCCAGCACTTAGCTCTCTGCTGGTACAGAATTAACAACTGAAAATTCAGCTTCTCAAGGTAGAGATGGTCATCGCAACAGTATTTGGTCACAGTGGTGGAAAGCTGACTAGCACACATATGTACCCACAGGTGGGAATGCTACACCATTTACAGTTCTATTTTTAGCTTTTGAAGGGCTCCATATTGCTTCCCACAAACCTAGATTAAAGCATATTTCCTGACAATGAGCCAGTGTTCCATTTTCTCACATCCCCACCAGCACTTGTGATATTTTACAAGAGTGGGGTCACATCACCTTTGGTTTTGATTTGCATTTCCCAAATATTTTGTAAGGTTGACTTTTTTTTAACACTTATTTCTTTAAGTTACATCTCAATCATAGTCACCTCCCTCCTTTCACTCCCAGTCCCACCCTCCTACCCTTTTCCCCCTCACCCTCCTATCTGCTTTAAAAAAAAAAAAAATTCAATGTTTACCTTTTGTCCACAATAGCTCCCCCTTTTAGTCCAATAAATGACTCTTTTTCTTATAACAATAAATACAATATAAAACAGTAAGAATAATTAGGCCACAATTATGAAAATTATAAGGTATAATATACATTTCTAAAGTCAAGTCCTTACATTTTTGGCAACTGATATTAGTATTCTATTATCTATCTATCTCAATGAATTTAAAGTTCTATATCTAACTCAGATTCCATCCTAACTTCTATTACCAAATTAAAAACATTTTCTGAGACCTAGAATGTCCTTTTAATTCCTAAACAACTTAAAATTTAACTATGAGACTATAACTATTTAGTCTTCAACCACATCAGAGACCTGAGAAAGATAAATATATCTGAATAAACAGTAAGTGCAGTGTAGTTATTTGTAAGTATAAACTGTAATATTAGGCTGGTGGAGTAGCCAGCAGCTTGGCAGAGGAGCAGGCGGCCTGGCCTGAGTGCCTTAACCTGTTGCCTAACTTATCCTGGAGAAAGAGCCCCGGGACCAAAGGTGGCCTACATCACCTATAACCTAAACTCTGTTAATTAATATAAGTTGTTATATTAGGCCAGTAGAATTACTGGTGGCTTGGTGGGAGATTCGCCTGGGCTCAAGGGGAATCTGGGAATCCAAAAGCCCAGGACTGCTTGGACTGAGGGCCTATAAGCCACCACAGTCTTTTCCCCAATAATTAAACACACCAAGACCTTTTAATATTTTAACGCTTTCCCCTTAGCTGGGCAGACTCTCAATTAGCTACTCTAAGTTAACCCCAAACCCACATGTGCCTGTGAGTACCTTCCAGACTTCTCCAGACGTCTGTCTCCTTCTGTGTCTCCCGGCGGAAAGAGAGAGAGTCTCTGTGTGTGGAATTCCTGCTGTGATCTGAGGAAGTCCCGCCTTCCTATACTCTTTCTGCCCAGCTAATTGGCCATAAGTGACTTTTATTAACCAATCAAGAGAATACCTCAGAAGGGGCAGTAACCAGATTTCAGCATTGAATTCAATGTATCAGAAACAATATTAGACCTTCCCTTATCAGTGCAGAGCCAGAAGCTTCCAAAACTAAGAAATGACAGACAACTGGCTGCCTGGACAGTCCCCAATTTCTCTCCATACATTAGAGCATCTATCTTCAGCCTTTTGGTCCAGTATCTCTGACAGACATGAATAGTAAAGCAGGAATTATGAAGGACTTGCCTACCCTGCCTTGGCAGAGGTAGGCTGTCGACTTAACTGCTTCCAAGTTTTGTCCTTTTTGGACAGAATTTTGTCTACAGTTGAAGCAAGATATTTTTCTTGTTCAGTGACAAGCTTGCCACTAATACAACCATCTCCAAATGGATATTCTTCAGTTCTCATCATCTACTACCAACAGCTAAATTAAAAATGTCAGCATTTCTCTTTGATATTGAGAGAAATGTTGACATTTTTAATGTAGCTGTTTGTAATTTGCATGGTTTTTAAAAATAAATATGAGTCTTCTTTAAAATGTGTCTCTTTCCCATATTTATATTCCATTGACTTTTAATTATTATATTTACTTTTCAAAATCTTTACACAGTCTGGCTACCAATTCCTTGCCTAGTCTATAGTTTATCAATATTTTTCCCATTTAGTAATTTGTTTCTTCATTTTATCAATTGTTTCCTTTTCTGTAGAGAAGCATTTGGGTTTGCTGATATCCCATTTATCTATTTTTTCCCCTCTTTTCTTTGTTTCGTGGTCTATTTTAAAAGATTCTCGCTTTTGCAATGTTAAAGCATGCCCCTTATGTCCTCATCTAGCAGCGTCTAGTTTCTTGTCTTAGTGGTATGTATTTTGCCTCATTTTAAATTGTTTTTTGACTGATAAGATACAGTTTTATTTTTCTGCATGTGGACATTCAGATTGCCCAGCATGAATGATTGAAAGAGTCTCCTGTCACTGATGTGAACCTTTTATCTTGGTCAATAATTGGTTTGCTGTAGCTCTGTGGGTTTACTTTGGTGGCTCCTATTGTGTTCTATTGGCCTACATATCTGAAGCTGACTTTTTATTTTTGAGGTTATTGTTTGTGAATATCATGTTGTTCTGATGGCTATAAGTGTGCTGTGTGTTTTGAAGTCAGGCAGTACAATAGAACTCTCCCCCTACAGTTTCCTAAGCCCCTTAGAAATTTTATTGTTTCATAAAATTATATTATACTTTTTACTAGTGTTATGAAAATGTTACTGATATTTTGGTAAGCATTACAGTAAAACTGTACATTGCTTTGACTACTATGGACAGTCTTAAAATACTAATTCTCCAATCTGTGAAGTTGGGAAATCTTTGCATGTGTGTGTGTGTGTGTGTGTGTGTGTGTGTGTGTGTGTGTGTGTGTGTGTTTGTGTCTATGTGTTTGTGTGTATGTGTTGAAATGTTTTTTTTTTTTTTTAAGATATCCTTCACCTTTTTGGTTGACTCACTTTATTCCTAGGTGTCTTTTGATGGTTGTTATAGATGGTATGGATTTTAACTTTATTATTCATAATTGGCACTCAGCAACACTGCTGACTGCTATGTTAGCTTTAGATTCTGCTTCTTTGTTAGCTTGATTTTCAAGTTGTGATAGTTTTTTGATAAAGTCTTTAAGAATTCCTCTTTAGGAGACTATGCTGTCACAGTGACAATGTGACGTCCTCTTTCCCATTAGATGTCTGTCCTTTCTCACTCTTGCCTGCTTTCTCTGGCTAAGGTATCCAGCATGATGATGAAAATGTGTGGAGGTGGGTATCTTTCTCCTGTTCTAGATTTGAATGGAAGCTCTTACTCTTTTCCTATGTAGTAGGAGGTTAGCTGTTGAACTTTTGTATCTGGCACTCATTATGTTTATGATGTTCATTTAATGCTCAATTTGTTTAAGGTTTTTGTCACAAACTGATGGAGAATTTTGTGAAATGTCTTTTCAGGTATATGGAGATGATCCCATGGAGTTTGCACTTCTTTCCACTGACTCTATGGATGTGATGCAACATGCTGTTTGGTTTTTATATATTGATTTGTCATCCTCAGTGAAGCATGACTTTTCAGGAAAGGCCCATTTCTTCAAGGTTATCAAATTTACTGATAGTTATCAATAATATTTGATATCAATATCAAATTATCAAATATACTGATTCAATAAATTTCCATGGTACCAATCATAAAGTCTAATTCTCATCTAAGGTTTTATTTATATGAGCCTTCTTTTTAATGGTCAATCTAATCTTTCTTCAAATGTCTTCACCTTCTCAAAGAAACAATTCATTATTGTATTATTTTATTAGGCTTTGTTTCATTTATTTCTACTCTTAGCTTTATTATATTTACCATATTTCTACTAATTTGTGGTTTGGGGTTTTATTTGTTTGTATTTTATTATTTCTTTGATCTCCTTCAACTCAGGATATTATTACTCTAAACTCATTTTTTCCATATCTGATAAGTTTCCTCCGCCTATAATGTCTCTCCATTTTTTGTTTCAGAAACATCTTAAACTCAGTTCTTCATGACTTCTTTGACCCATTGGTTATTCAGGTGTAAGTTCTTTGCTTTAGGTTCCAAAGTTTTTTGAGTTACTGATTTCTAGTTTTATTACATTGTGTTCAGAAATTTAATTGATATGATTTTGCTTTTAAAGATCTTGCTGAGCTTTATTTTGTATGTATTCCATGATTCATGGAACCTTCTCTGGAAGATACCCTATGTACTATTGAGAAGAATGTATATTTTGCACACATTGAATGGAAGACTCTCTAAATGTCATTAGGAACATTGGTCTAGTGTTCACTTAACCCTACATTTCCTTGTAGATTAAACTGGGAAGTCAAATTCTCCTAAAACTGCAGATGTAAGACTACCACTATCATCAAATTTACTAGTTTTGTATATTTAGACATAGTGATATTAGAAATTGTGGTAGTTGTATACCCAGAAGTGGTATGGCTGGGTCTTGAGGTAGAGCCATTCCAAGTTTCCTAAGATATCACCAGACTGGTTTCCATGGTGGTTGTACAAGTTTATACTCCCACCAGCAATGGAGGAGGGTTCCCTTTTCTCCACAACCTTGCCAGCATATACTGTCATTTGAGTTTTTGATCTTAGCCATTCTGACAGATGTGAGATGGAATCTCAGAGTTGTCTTGAGTTGCATTTCTCTGATGATTAAGGATGCTGAGCATTTCTTCAAGTGTCTCTCAGCCATTTGGGATTCCTCCTTTGTGAAGTCTCTGTTTAGCTCTGTTCCCCATTTTTTGATTGGACTATTTGGTTTCTGGGCATTTAATTTCTTGAGTTCTTTATAAATTATCAAAATAATTCCTCACCAAACCACGAGGATGTTTCCTCATCTATGTTCATAGCAGCCTTATTTGTAATAGTTAGAAAATGGAAACAACCCAGATGTCCCTCAACCGAGGAATTGATTAAAACAACAACAACAAACTGTGGTGCATCTACATCATGGAATACTACTCAGTCATCAGAAACAATGAAATCATGCAATTTGCAGCCAAATGGATGGAACTAGAGAAGCTCATCCTGGGTGAGCTAACCCAGACCAAGGAGGATGCACATGGCATCTATTCACTTATAATCAGATTATAGCCATATAGTACAGGATAACTATACTACAACCAATGCACCAAAGGGAACTGGAACATAGACTTTATTACCTGTTAATGAGACACTTTGCCCTAGTGGTGCTGCCTTATAGACCCCCAGTGTATGAGGAAACTCTTGGTCCTCATATGACTGCTGAACTAGGGTTGGGGAGTGATATGTAGGGATACTCCACTCTGGAGGAGTGGGATGGAAGGTAGAGGGGTTAGAGGATGGGATGGTGGGACTGGGAGGGGTGGAAAGCAGGCACTGTGATGGAGATGTAACCTGAAGTAATAAACAAACATAAAAAATTCAAATTGGATAATTTATAAAATTTAAAATAATTAAAACTTTTAGAATAAAAATCAAATGAAGTTATACAAATGATAAAACTTTTTTCCTTGGTATTGATAATATTGAATTCTATCAAATTAAAAACATTTTCAAATAAAAATTTGCTTATAGTTAAAAAAAAGAAATTGTGGTGGTTTGAATAGGTATGGTGTGGCCTTATTGGAGTAGGTGTGGCCTTGTTGAAGGAAGTGCATCTCTGTAGGGGTGGGCTTTGAGATCTTCTATGCTCAAGCTAAGTCTCCTTCTCCTGCCTTCGGATCAACATGTAGAAATTTCGGCTCCTTAAGAACCATGTCTGCCTGCACAATGCCACGTTTCCTGCCATGACAACAATGGACTAAAATCTCAGAAACTGTAAGCTAGCCCCAATTAAATGTCCTTTACAAGAGTTGTTGTGGTCATGATATCTCTTTATTGCAATAAAACCCTAACTATGACATACTAAGTATATCTATGTAAGTAATTATTCATTCTTCTTGTTGTTTTGCCTGCATGTTTGTCTGTGCGCTATGTGCCTGACAGTGCCCATGGAGAAGACAGAAGGCGGCATCTGATCTCCCAGTACTGGAGTTACAGAGAGTTGTAAGCTGCCACAGGTGTATTGAGAATCAAACCTGAGTCTTCTTCAGGAGCAGCCAAGGCTTTGAACCACTGGGCCATGTCTTCATTTCTCTTTGTATCTTTGTATCGGTCTTTATTTAAGATATATTTTATCTATGGATATCTATATTTGTTTTTCTCTTATACCATTACATAAAATATCTAATTCCATCTTTTCCAGTTTGTGTTTGTAGAGATGAATTGAACATCTTGTTAGTAACACATAGTGGCATCTTTTCTTCAGTTACATTTCTTCATTTAATCTTTTACTTGGAGAAGAATATCATCGATTTCCAGGTAATAATTACATATAGGTTATGTCTTCTATAGCCATTTCACAAACTACTTACTTCTTTACCTTTCTTTATGCCTTCTTTTCTTTCTATTCTTTTTCTTCCCTTTCATATTAATTTGTGGTTGGTTTAGTCTATGAAGTATTTTTTATTTCTTATTATTTTTCAGTTTTCAGTTATAGATTTCCTTTATTGCTACCATGAGACTCATCAAAATATTTTCTATTGTAGCAAGCTACTTTGAAATGATTGTGACTTAATATAATCATAAAAAAGAGAACACAAAAATGTAATGTACTAAAAATTCCATTGTATTCTATCTCAACATTTTGAATTTTTGGATGCCAACTTTTAATCTTTCTGTAGGTCTTATTTTTAACATATTACTAAATTTATTTTAATTATTTTGCTTTAAATTTTCAGAGTAATGATGTGAATTCTTTATGTACTATGTTTACAATATTAGAACATTCTGAATTTGTATGTATCTTATGGGTGAGTTTTATATCTTGTGATGTTCTTTTGTGTATTAATTTCTCCTGTTAGAAGAACTGTTTAGCATTTATTAGATGATAGTTCTGGAGGGCAGATAGTTTCCTGGCCATTTTTTGTGAATATTTATCTATATTTCTGAAGTAAAGCTTTTCTCTGTATAGTAAATATTCTGACTTGGGTTTTTTTCTTCTCCTTTAACAATGTAAAGAGTTCATGCTGTTGTGTCTTTACAGGGTTTCTTTTGTGAAATCTACTGCCAGGCAAATCAGAATACACTTAAGTATATTTTTGTCTCTGTCTTTTGATGACTTCAGACTGCTCTTTTCCTCTTTGACCTTTGAGATGTTGCTGGTAATATATTTTGGAGTAGACTTGGTTGAGTTGAGTCTGGATGATATTTGTTGACTTTTTATCTCCATACATTTGCATACTTCCCAAAGTTTGGGATTATAAGAATTTATATAATATTTTCTTAGCTTCTTAGCTTGATTTCAGAATAATACATTGGCTCCAGTTTGGATTCTTGTATTCAGCTACACTGTCTCTTAAGAGCATGCTACATTGTGGTGAAAGACCCAGGGGAGGGAAGTTCCTCACCCGACGCTCAGGATATCACGGCTGCCCCAAAACTCACAAGAGACCATCTTGATGCAATTGCAAGAGGTTTATTTCGGGGGGGGGGGGCTCAGTGCACTGAGGGTGCCACTCATATCCCACGCAGGGGTAGGAGCCGTGACCCCGATTTGGGGGAGAGTAGAGTATTTAAACTACAACCCAAAGGAGTGAGGGGAAATACAAGTGGAAAGTACCAGCCCAGCCCATTGTTTACCACAACCCAAGGGGGGAGGTGAAATACAGGTGGAATGTACCAGCCCATTGTTTACCATAACTGAAGGGGGTGAGGGGGAATGCAGATAGAATGTACCAGCCCATTAGTTAGTCAGCAGGAAACATCCTACACCTGTTTTTCTCAGGAATGAATTTAATCTTATTCACCATTGGCTTTGTGGTCAGCTGGTTCCTGAAACCCTGGGGGCCTGTGATAGTCATCTGCTTTGTGCCCAGCTAGTTCCTGGAGCCCGGGGCTCATGACCCGTATGACCTACATTCTTGGTTCCACCCTTTTTATGGTCAGCTAAGTTCCGGGAACCACCTGGCGGCTGGCCTGGCTCTACTGCCGACTTAGGGGGTCTATCAATAATTTTCATTCCCTTCAGTGGTATGGTCTATCCTTGCCTTCTTCTTGGCATTGATGGCAAGTTCAACAAGGTTTTAAAAGAGAGAGTGCCATTCATTTAATTCTACTTATCACTAAGGTCTTATTCGTGCTCTGTTTCTTCCAATATACTATTCTTTTCTTCCAATGGCTTTTCTCTTCTACCATTATCTCCTAAATTATATCATTCACAATACCTTATAATGTAACACTTGATCAGTTATATTTTCAGTCATTACTAATTGTTTTCTATGTATGTAGAAACAGATCATAACTTATTACTGTCTGAATGAATGGTTTGGATAATTTTAAAGATGTTGAAAAACCCTTATATCATAGCCATTTTATTTCATGATAATTACTATGAAAACTTTTAGCTTGATTATTAGTCTTTATAAATTTCAGCCTAGGCAGATAGTGACAAACAGTTCCTTCTATATTCTTATGAAAAGCTACATGAAGAAAGAAGGACATGGAAAGGAGGCAAGAGAATACTCTGAACCATTATTTGTAAACTCAAAAGCATACCAAGAAATTTTTTTCCTATTTAGTTGGGAAAATAAGAGGGCTACAGGTACCAGTATCATAGTCACCATGTTCACATTTCAAGTTAAATTCTGGATCAACAACATGACCTTTAACAACAGGCTTGATATCTATCAGTGTGGTGAAAAGAACACACTCCTGAAGTCCTTCCAAATCACTAGCTGTATAAGAAAAATAATTACATCCTCAGAAGCCACAAAGCCTAAAGGAAAGTAGCAAAGATTAAGTAGGTAATTCCATGGAGGCCTATTCAGAGCACTGTCTGCATTTACAGCCAATTTCCTTCCACATGATGTTTATTTCTTTGTCAGATATTTATAGTCCAAATACCAAAAGTCCATTGAACATCAGCCATTGATACAGTAATATAAAGCAGATTTATATATTCTGCTTGTCTGATACTCAATTGGGAAGAGAAAGCATTGCTCAACCTAATAGCATCCTTTCTTAGGAGGTATTCATTTTAAAATGTCTTATAAATATGAGATTGGTTAAGATGCTGTGCTCTAAATATTTTTAAGGGATTTATGTTTGCATTCACTGTCCTTTTAATCAAACTTCAATGCATTTCTAATACTGCAGTAGTTTTAAGGAGAAAATACTGCTTGCTACTTCTGAAGCTAAAAGTTTGCTATTAGTAAGGAAGTCTTGAAAGTCCTTAAAAGAGGCTATTGTAAATACACTTATACTTTTTTTTAGCATTTATAGAAAATATTTCTGTATTAAGTGATTGTGTGAAGTTTAAAGACATTTAAAGTTTATCTGTCTTGACAACTTCATGAAAAATAATCCAATGTTGTATATATCCATTTCCAGAGTATTAAAAATATGTAACCTCTCTCAGTACCTGAATAAATTTCCTTTTTGTTTGATATTTTGGTTTTCAAAATATTGATAGTATCTTCATGGACTGGAACTTTGGACGCCATTGTAGGTCTGTCTCATTCTGTTGATCCTTTCTTCTTACGTCCTTGTTCCCTTACCATTTACTGGTTTCCCCTGAACTAGAAACTATTATTTGTCTTTTGACTAACATAATCCTCAACCCTGTAACATTTTTCCTTCTCTTCATTTCTACATTTCTTGAAGTAAAACCCTCCATTTTTTTCAGCATCCATTTGCTTTTTAACACCTTGTGATCTTATCAGTCCAGAGTATGCAAAATTTCTCTTCCTCTCATCTTTAATGAGAAGATATAATGGCAACTTCAACTAGTTAATTTAGTTGACTTTGTTGAAACATGAAGTCATTCATCAACCAATTTGGAACAACTTAGTTGTTGACTTTTACCCAGTGAAATTTTCTTAAATATTATTTTAAAGCCCAATCATGATGGATGAGTGATTTTGTTGAGGGGATGTACTAAACTAAAATAATGATGAAGATGTTTTTAACGCCAATTAAAAAATCATGACCTAGAAAGTCTTCAAAAGTAGGAAAGTAGCTTTGTAATTATCTAACAAGGGACTTAAATGAGGTCACCACTGATTCTAGATGCCCTTTGAGTCAGAATGAATGAATGGTGATGCAACTCTGAGCACAAGGCTCATGTAGAAATAAAAATTACAGTAAGAGATGAGAAGGGAGTGATCAGTCACCCCTCCTGAACCTAATAATGAAGAGGAAAATAATGGTTTTTCTCAAGATCTTCTACAGTCAGAACTCACAGAATCAATCCTCAGAAACCTGAGAGAAAACAGGTTTTGGATAATTGACTTATGCCTGCCACAGGTTTTACCTGAGGTAGATCATTATCAGATTGAAAAAAGTGAAAATATTAGTGGCAAAAAATATGGGGGCAGAGGCTAAAGAACATTTCTATAATGTCTGCTCTCTATCTAACCCACTTATTTTCCTTTTTCTTTCTGTGGCTGTAGAAAATGAAATTTTTTTCAATGAAGTCAAAATATCTTTTAATTTAAAATAAAATTCCTTTTGGATACTGGAAGACACAGAACCTATTTCTAGGAGTTGATCAAGATTAAATAAAATGGTTTTTCCTTGTACACTACTACAGTTCCTGGTAATGCTGGAATCAGTGCAAAAATCAGAATTCATCCAGAGAGTCAATAATCCTTTCTCCTGAACAACCCTGATGATCTCAAAACTTTAAGAACATTTAAAATATTCAAGTGCTTTCTTCAGAAACTCGTGACCCTCGGTGCCATTGAACTCCTGAGAGTTTCAAAAAGATAGTAGAAAGAATGAGAATAGTGTTGTGTTTCTTTAGATATACAAAGAGTAAACTACTTATTGGAAAGTTTCTGAAGCCCTCAAAGTAAAGAAGTGTTACTTGACATACTTTTGTTTTCTTACATGATAAAATGAAATTGATGACTTTCAAGCCCTCAATCAACAAGTAAAGCATTGTGACATAATTTAGTCAGTGTAAGAAGATTTTCATAAACTGTCTTAGTAACTTGGAACTGATTCCAAGTATATATCATGAAACAGAGAAAGATTATATAAAATATAATGTGAAAATAGTAAGATTCAAATTAAATTGATAAAGCCTGTAATAAAATCCAGTTTCAAAATAAATAACCTTCCATTATGCCTTTTTGTAATATCATATACTCCTAACTTTCTTATTGTTTAATGTTAAGAAAATCAAGCATACAATCAAAGTTGGATTTATTTTGCACTCTTATATTTTTGGTTGTGAGCCTAGCCTTTAACGGCTGAGCCATCTCTCCAGCCCTATTTTGTACTCTTATGGTAAATAATAAATATTCCTTAAGTAGTTCATAATGTTATGAATGCAATTCAGAAAGTTTCATGTTCTGTTAAAAATGAACCAATGTAATGGATCACAAATACAGCTCCATCTGATTATCCTATAGTCAGCAGAATGTCCTACTGATCAAGACAAGACAAATATCTAAGCTCATTTTAAGCAAGATATTGCAAAAAAATGCATGATTTCCCTGTTACTGATAGCTGAGTAGCATTCCATTGTGTAAATGTATCACAGCTTTTTTTTAATCCATTCTTCAGTTGAAGGGCATATGGGTTGTTTCCAGTTTCTAGCTATTATGAATAAAGCTGCTATGAACATAGTTGAGCCAATGTCCTTGTGGTTTGGCAAAAAAAAAAAAAAATCTTTTGGATATATGCCCAGGAGTGGTATGGCTGGGACTTGAGTTTTCTGAGATATCACCAGACTGATTTCCAAAGCAGTTATACAAGTTTGCACTACCACCAGCAATGGAGGAGTGTTCCCTTTTCTCTATATCCTTGCCAGCATGTGCTGTAAGTGCTAACTCTTAAATCATGCTATAAAATAAATGCTTTCTGGTTGCTTGAACAAAACTCCAGGTTTCTTAACAGTCAGAGGTTTTTTTTCATTCTAACATAAATGAAATTGTCTGGGGGTTTGTTCCCTTTAGTAATCTGAGATACACAAATCCTGAGTCCTGGCTGTATGCAACTAAGATACATATTTATAGTAACACACCCGTATACATGGAGACAATTTCAAAATCACAAAGTATTTTAGAAATAATATAGTTACAATACACTGTTATTCTGTTACTTTAAGTTCTGTAGGATAGTCAGACATTAAGGTGGTCTTAAAATCATCACATTCTGCTGTTTATGATGTTGGTCTTATATAACCAGGTCCTTATGGTGAACTTTTAGCCTGTAGAATGTTAAAGGCCTGGTAATGAAATCCCTGACATCTTTACAATAACTGTTCTCTGTATCTTGTTAGAAGACCCTCTAAAAGACCTGTTGAAGAGACAATGAAAAAGCAAACAGACATTAACTCAACGGCCAGTTTGGGGAAGCTCACATGGTAAAGAGCCACATGAACTCAGAAGAACCTCTGATAAGAAATAGCAGCTTGAAGGACATGGGTGTTTCTTAGAAGTAGAATTCGCCACACCTGGGCCTCTGGAAACAGCGAAGCCCTGAGCAGACACCTGGAGTAAAAGCCAATGAATTTCCAAGCCAAAGACAATGTCTAAACCCCATCCGATGCTTGACCTGTAGAGACTGTAAGATGATAAGTGTGCCATGCTAAGTAAGTTCTGTTTTAGTTTGTGGTACTTTGCTGCATTTCAATAGCCAGGTGAAAGGAATGAAACATGATGGAAGTTACTTTAATTATAAGCCTTCATAATAGATCTAACTTAGCTTTAAAGGGATAATTTGAGCTCATTTATACACACATCTGTTATTATAGCTACAGAGCATGGTGGCTTGTTTTATTACTCTTCCCATTACAGAAACAATTAGCAGTTTGTATGTAATGGAATTATAATGATTTCTTTTTAAGGCATATGACTTTCACAGTAAAGGCTAGGAAATTCCAGTTAAATATGCTCACATGACCACACACGTTTTCCTGTTATTTGAGAAATTCACCTTCATTTATGGGAGGGTATGGGCTGAGCACATCCCACCATGTGTGCCTGTGGAAGTCGGAGGACAACTTACAGGAATCAGTTTTCTCCTTCTACCATGTGGATTGAACTCAAGTCATTATGCTTAGAGGCAAAGCCTTTACCCACTGGACCACATTACAAGCTTTCCTATTTTTTTTTGTCTTTGTTTGTTGTTTTAACTTATACATAATCATTGTGCATTGTACTGAGTTTCATGAGGACATTATCATATAAAAATATAAAGTACTTTAAACATTCTTCTATGCTACCCTTTAGTCCTTCCTTTCTCTCCCCCCCCCCCCCAACTTAATTTCTCCTATTCATTTCTCTAAGTGTTGGACTTAGAGTTTAGGTAATGATTTAATGTACTCATAAATGCTAGGACCCCAAATGAAGGAAAACATTACTTTTTTTCTGTTTGATATTTTAGTTCCCTTAGTATGATAATGTCCAGTAGTATGTACTTTCCTGCAAGCCATACGGCTTTATTATCTTTTATGGCTGAATAAAATTTACATATCAACCATATATTCTTTAATCATTCCTCTTTTTACAGGTAATTCATCTGGTCCTATAAAGAAGCTGTTGTGAATGATGGTACAATAAACATCAATCTGCAAGCATCTCATTGATATACTGTTAAGCTTGAGTGCAAATATCTAGGAGTGGTATAGCCAGGTCTATGGTGAATCTTTTTTTTTTTTATTTTTTGAGGAAGCTCCATGTTAGTTTTCATAGTTACTGGACTAGCTTATGTCCTCACCAACACCGCATAAATGATCCTTTTCCTCAGTATCTTCACTAGTTTTTGTCAATTGTTGCTATTTTAATGACTTTACAACTATTTGTTCATTTTCGCACTCTTAATGTTGTGACATGCTCTTTTTAAAAATATTTCATAAACTGTATTTTGATCATGGTTTCACTTCCCTCATCTTCTCCCAGATCCTTCCCAACTTTTCATCCTTGCACTCCATACCATCTTTCTCTCTTTTAAGAAACAAACAGGAAAATATAGAAGAAAAGCAAAAGAATAAAGCAAAATGAACAACATAATAAAGAAAACAAGAAAGAAAAAAAGTAACAAGCATGAGAAACACACACATGCATAAACACACACACATATCCAAACTCATAAAAACACAAATCATAAACCATGCAAATACCAGCAATGTAATAAAAAGATATAAACAAAGCAGTAAGATACAAAACCCACAACATCTCCAGAATTACCTTTGTGTTCATTTTGTGTTTCTCATGTACTACTGGGCATGAGACCTGTCATGTCGGGAGTGTGGTTTGTACACCAGTGAGACTTCCTTGGAAAGTTACCCTTTTCTTTGCTAGAGTTTGTGAGTTGGAGATAATATATGGCTGAGGATATAAGCTAGTGTCTATTTCCTATCTCATCCCTAGGACCTGTGAGGCCCTATGTATGCTGTGGTCTCTGAGTTTGTATGTGCATCAGTCCCTTTGTGTTTAGAAGATGCTATTGAGTGACATCATCCATAACCCTTCAGATCTTAAAGATTTTTCCACCTTTGCTTCATCATGGTTCCCTGAGCTTTGAGGGAAGGAATTTGATGAAGACATCCAATGTAGGCCTAGGTTTTCCAAGGTCTCTTTCTGAACATTGTCCAGATGTGTGTCTCCTATCTCTTGCAAGAGGAAGATACCTGATGACTGTAGGTATATGAGAATGTCATTAGGAATCATTTAATTGCTACCTTCCTTTATCAGAACAATAGCATTTATCTTTTTCTTAAATCCATGACCTTTTTAGTCTCAGGTTCTTGGTCACCCAAACAGTGTCACAAGTGAGTTTCATCTCATGGAGTGTTCCTTAAATCTAATCAGACACTGGTTGATTTCTCCTTTAACTTTTGTTTCACTATTGCACCAGTATATCATGCAAATCACCATTGTAGATCACGTTTTTTTGTTGTTGTTGTTTTTTGTTTGTTTGTTTTTGTTTTGTTTTGTTTTTGTTTTTTTAGCAAGGTTGGTGTTTGTCTTTCTCCTCTAGTAATATGCAGAAATCATTCCAGTGCCATGAACACTAGTCTCTATGGGTTAATTCCCTAGTTAAGCACAAGCTCATCTCCATGTTTAATGAGATATATAAGGGCTATCTTCTGCACTAAGGACTCACCATCAATTTATGGAGAACAATCAATAACCTTGGCCATAGCCTGAGTTGTTTAGGGATTTCCACAGGGTCCCTTTGACCAACTACTAAATTAGATGTAACCCGTTCTTAGCATTTAAGGTTTCACAGGACAGAAAGAGTGATCTAGTTGGGGCTTTGTCTCCCTGATTATGTGGTGACTCCATTTAGATTTCTTTGTTATGAATATAAACTTGCTATAGTAAGTTTCCATATGACCCTTAGGGTTAGTGTATCTTCCTGTATTCCTTACCATAGAACTCTTCCATTCCTGTCTCCCACTTGTTGCTCTCTAACTCTATTCTATTTTCCCTAGCTTGAGTGATCCCTCCACCTCCAGTTCCTTATTCTATACCTTACCTTTGTGGTATATTCAGATAATAGCATTCCTATTAAAGGTTAAGAGAAAGATAACATATTTGTCTTTTGGTGTTTGGGCTACCTTATCTAGGTTGATTTTTTTTTCTAGTTCTCTCTATTTCCCTACAAATTTCATTTAAACTGCTGAATAATATTCTATTATCATGTAAATATATTCTATTATGTAAACGTATCACATTTTTCTAATCCATTCATCTGTTGATAGACATCTAGGCTAATTACAAATTCTGGCAATTATGATAGAGCAGCTATGAACATGGTTGTGCAAGTGTCTCTGTAGTAAGATGGAGGATCTTTTGAGAATATGCCCAAGAGTGGTGTAGGTGGATATTGAGGTAGATTTATTTCTAGTTTCCTCAGGAACTGCAACACTGATTTCTTTAGTGGCTGTACAAGTTTGCAGTCTCATGGAGAATGGCTATTTTCCCTTTTACCAAGTATCCTAGCTAGTATCCTAGCCAGCATCTTATCCAGCATCCCACCCAGCATGTACTGTCACTTGTTTTATTGATTTTGACAATTTTGACTTCAGTAAGATGAAATTATTTTCATACTTTTATTAATTCAAGTTACATCTCAATCACAGCCCATCCTTCCTTCCCTCCTGGTCTTTCTCTCCCACCCTCTACCTCCTCTCCTACCTATCCTGCTCTGCCAGTGTTGATGGCTGCCACATATCAGCCACCCACTGTTCATCAGTCACTTGAGAGCTAAGAGCTTCCTCTTGCTCTGGGGCTGGACTTGGCAGCTCTACTATGGAAAAGTATCCCACTAACAAGCAACAAAAAGCATCTTCAACAGTTAGTACTGGTCTTACTAGATGTCAACATATAGAATAATGCAAATAGACCTATATTTATCACCTTGCACAAAACTTAAGTCCAAGTGGATCAAAGACCTTAACATAAAACCAAATATGCTAAATGTAATAGAAGATAAAGTGAGGAAAAGCCTCAAACTCAAAGGCACAGGTGACAACTTCCTGAACAGAACACCAATAGCTCAGGCTCTAAGACCAACAATCAATAAATGAGACCTTATGAAAATGAAAAATCTTCTGTAAGGCAAAGGACACTGTCATTAGAACAAATCGGCAGCCTATAGATAAATTTACAAAGAACTCAAGAAATTAATCACCAAGAAACCAAATAATCCAATTAAAAAATGGTGTACAGAGCTAAACTGAGAATTCACAAAAGAGGAGTTTCTAATTGCCAAGAGATACTTGAAGAAATGCTCGACACCCTTAGTCATCAGAGAAATACAACTCAAAACGACTCTAGGTTAAAATCTTAACGTAGCTTTAATTTTCATTTTTCTGATTTCAAAGGATGTTGAAGATTGCTTCAAGTGTTTCCCAGCCATTTGTGTTTCATCTTTTGACACCTCTAGGTTTGGTTCTGTACACCATTTTATATTGAGTAATTTGATTTAAAGTTTTTTGAACTCTTTATGTATCTTAGTTGTTAGACCTCTATTGGATGTGTAATTGCTGAAGAAATATTGCTGTTCTGTAGCCTGCTGCTTTGTCTGGATGAGGATATCTTTTGCCTTATAGAAGCTTCTCAGTTTTACGAAGTCTCAACTATTAATTGTTTTTCTTAGTGCCTGCTATAGTTTGTCCTGTTCAGAAAGACTTATTCCTGTGCCAATGAGTTTATGACTATTTCCCATTTTGTTGGTTTGAGTAGGAATGTCTCCTCCAATACTCAAATATTTGAATGTTTGGCCACTGGGGAGTGGTACTGCTTATCAGAAGGTGTGGCCTTATTGTAGGAAGTGTGTTTATCAGAGGGTGTGGCCTTGTTTTAGGAAATGTGTTTATCAGAGGGTGTGGCCTTATTGTAGGAAGTGTGTTTATCAGAGGGTGTGGCCTTGCTGTAGGAAATGTGGTTTTAAATCCTAAAGCCAGGTCCACTTTCTTTCTCTCTCTCCTCCTCCTGCTGGTGCTTCTTCCCAATATAGATATAGAACTCTTAACTACCTTCTCAACCCATGTCTGCCATGCATTCTGCCATGCTTCCCACCATAATGATAATGGACTAAACCTCTGAATTATAAGCCAGCTGCAGTTAAATGCTTTCTAAGAATTGCCATAATCATTGTTTCTCTTCACAACAATGGAACTTTTACTAAGATACCCACTTTCTTTTCTGTCATTGTCAAAGTAGTTAGCCTTAATTTGAGGTTCTTGACCAATCACGAGTTGAGTTCTATGCAGCATGGTAAATATAAATCTATTTTGATTCTTCTACATGACGTCATACAGTTGGACCAACACAATTTGTTGAAAATGTTGTCCTTTTCCCAGTGTGTTTCTCTGGCTTCTTTGTCAAAAATCATGTGTCCAAAAGTTTGTGGACTTATATGTCGGTCTTCAACTGTATTTCATTGATCAACATGTCTGTTTTTATGCCAATATATTGCTTTTTTGAAATTATTATTATAGCTCTGAAGTACAACTTGAGATTGAGGATACTGATGCCTCTAGTAGCTCTTTTATTTTTTAGGTTTGTTTTGGGTATACTATAGTTTTTGCCTTTCCACATGAAACTGAATATTGTCCTTTCAATTCTGTGAAGAATTTTAGTGAATTTTAAAGGGATTTTGGTGAATTTGTAGATTGCTTTGGTTGAATGGCAATTTTCACTTGAATCTATGAGCATGGGAGATCTTTCCATCTTCTGATATCTTAAAATGTTTTATTCAGTGTCTTAAAATTTTTATAAAACAAGTCTTTCAATTGCTAGGTTAGAGTCTTCCAATGCTGTTTTGGAAGGTATTGTTTCTCTGATTTCTTTCTCAGTTCATTTGTAATTTGTATATAGGAAGGCTGCTGTTTTATTATGTGTTCTTTTTGTGTGCTGCTACTTTGTATTTATCCATGATAGAAGTTTTTTAGGTGGTATTTTCAGGGTCAATTATGCATAAAATTATGTCATTTGCAAATACAGACTTTTTCCTTTCCTATTTGTATCTGCTTGGTCACCATCAGTGGTCCTAATTGCTCTAGGTTAAGAATTAAAGTACTATATTGAAATGGTATGAAGAGAGTAGACAAATTTGTTCCTCAGTTTAGTGGAAATGCTTTGAGCTTTTTTCTCTTCCACTTGATGCTGGGCTTGCTGTAAATCATCATTGAGATATATCCACTGTAGCTCAAGCCAATCTAGTCATTTCATCATAAAAGGGATGTTGGAATTTTGTAAGGGGGTAGAACGGGGTGCTGACAGAGTCCTCATGAAGGAGAAAGGTTTGGTCAGCCATAAGGTTTAGAGATGTCCCCAGTGAATGGCAGGAGAATAGAAGGACAAGTCCCTGCAGGTAGTCTGCTACAGAGCTTGGGGAAATACTGGAGGGACTGAAGTGGTGGATAGAAATATAGTGGACATCAACTCCCTGAGTCCAAGACAGGCATGGCCACTGGAGATTCCAAGTATACAATCTTTCTATGCATCAGAGACTGACACAGAGTGATGAGCAAGAGAGAGAACAGCTAGGTCTGTAGTCAGGTTTGGGGGAGTCTCCAGGGAATGAGTATAAGGAGGAAGGAGAGGAATATGCAAGCACTTCGCTGCGGAGCTGGGGAGGAGATCAGAGAGACTGTAGTGGAGGTGAGGAGAAGAGTGGAAACTGACTACCTGAGACTGGGTCAGGGTGACCACTGAGGATTCCAAGTAGAAGTCTATTTACATTTATGTAGTACAGTGACTGAATGATGAAGCAGTTAACTGAGGAACACAATTTAACATTTCTACTGTCTTATATTTCTACCTTGTCATATCCTATTATTTTAGCTTAGTTTTAATTGAAATAATATATTCTATCACTTCCTCCCTCCTTTTTGTCCTCTAGAACCTCCCTGCTACCCTTTCTTCTTTCATTCTCAAGTCCCCTCACATGTTGATAGCCTAATTTTCTTTGATTATATTTTTTTACACACTCACAAACACACACACACACACACACACACACAAATTAGTAAAACAAAATAAAACACAAAGCTAAGCCAAGACATAGTAAACAAGCAGAATAAAGGACCATGGAACTACTAAGAATTCAAACTATATCATGAAGGCTTCATCTTAAATATGTCATTAATTACATTCCATTTTATAAAATAAATTTTTATTTAATATTTTGAGTGTTAGAAAAGATGAAAAAATAAAAATACTCAACCATATATTGCCTCTAAGATTCACTCTGTAAATAACAGCATTCTAAAAGTCAAGAAAATGTACTAAACTATTATACTATATAAACCTACTAACACAAAGATGCATCTATACTGATAACACATGGGGCAGCCTTAAAGGCAAAGCTTTCAAAGTGGAGAGAAATATTTCATAATGGCAAAAGATTTTTAAAATTTTTTTAATATTTATTTTTTACTTCAGGTTACATGTCCATCACAGTGTCCTCTTTCCACCTCTCCCAGACCCACCCTCCAACCCTTTACCCCCATCCCTTCCATCCCACTCCTCTGGAGTGGAGTGTTCCTCCCTACATAACAGTCCCCCGCCCCCAGTTCATCAGTCATATGAGGGCCAAGAGCCTCCTCATACACTGGGGGCCTGCAAGGCAGCACTACTAGGGCAAAGTGTCTCGTTGACAGGAAAAAAAGTCTGTGGTAGGTTTAGTGTTAGCATATAATAGCATAGGGAACTTGGAATAAGGTTGGACTTTAAGATAAAAGACTTACTTCCAAAGTGACATGTCCTTGGGAACTCGCCAAAGACCAGAACCTCTTTGATCTTAGGGCTAGGCGCAGGACATGGCCCCTGAGGTGCCTGCCCTCCGGAGGTCTGCTGTCATTTCACAGCTCTCTGGGAAAAGCATCTGAATGACATGCCCTGAGGCACCTCTCCACATCTGAGGATGGTCTGTGAATTCATGTCCCTCTGCGAAAAGCTTTTTTGAAAAAGACTGAGCCCAGGGACATAACTTAAAAAGTGCATGAAAGCTTCCGCCAACAGGTGAAGATAGTTAAGGCAGGATTCACATGTACAGAGGGCTCACTCTCTCCTGTTCCTGACTCACTCAACAACATTTTCCTCAACCAGCAGAAAAACACACATCACAATCTCATCGGAAAGTTTCACCCTTTGATATTGACCCATTTCTGGTCTGGAGAGGAGACAGATTCTCCCTGAGGTTGGGAGTGCTTAGAAGCTGAGCTCCCAGACTTCTGGGCCTTTGCAGGACATAAGCATCTTAATAGGTGAGCTGCCTGGGAAACTTTCATATGTTAATTGGTCTTAAGACCACAAAGGCAAGGAATGAAATTCAGAGACTTTAAGAGACTTTAAAATTTAAAAATTGTATGAAGACCAGCCATCCATCAGGACCCAAACTCAGAGAAAAATATCCTTTTGAGAAACCTTAGGTTAATGTTAAATGCTTGTATTATAGGTACTAAGAAGTTTTAGGTGCTAGGTTTCAGAGGTAGGGTTTGGGTTTAGGATTTAGGAATTTTATAGACAATTGTTAGGTAATTGTTAAGTATTAATAAATATATATGTGACAAATAAAAATTTACTGTTACAAAAGTCTATCTTCCTGTTCCCTTTGGTGCATTGGTTGTAGTGTAGTTATCCTGTACTCTATGGCTAAAATCCAATTATAAGTGAATAGATGCCATGTGTGTTCTTCTGAGTCTGGGTTAGCTCACTCAGGATGAGCTTCTCTAGTTCCATCCATCTAGCTGCAAATTGCTTGATTTCGTTGTTTCTGATAGCTGAGTAGTATTCCATTGTGTATATGTACCACAGTTTTTTAATCCATTCCTTGATTGAGGGACATCTGGGTTGTTTCCAGTTTCTAGCTATTACAAATAAGGCTGCTATGAACATAGATGAGGAAACTTTCTTGTGATTTGGCAAAAGTTTTATTCTTCATTGAAAACACTACAAAAATTTACCTCATCCAAATAAAACTTTAAAAGAAGAAATAGTGAGAAATGCTAACCAAAATTAGTACATGAAAGATGAAGTGAATAACATAATTTATCAGGGTAGTATTTTGATAACAGGATTGACAATTTTGCTCAACTTATTTATAGGTATCATCACCAACATGGAGTGCAGAAAGTAAAATTATCATAAGTAAACAAGTAACATTTATAATAGTGGAAAATTTTATGAGCTACAGGAACTACATGAATCAGAAAGGGTTAAATCTTGTAGAATATACTCTTCAAGGAAGTATAATTAAGACAGAAAGAAAGTAGCTGTTAAATTTTGGATGTTCCTTTTATTTATAGATAACTGTGAATATTTGGCCTGTGTGTATGGCAGTGGTACATCTTCTTCACATGCCCAATGTAGGCGGTAACACTCCTAGGCAGGGTCCCTGGGCTGTGTAGATTGTGAAATGTGTGAAAATGGAAACACAGTGATGTATAAGAAAATAATAGGCCTTGACACTTGTGAGATGTGTGATGGGGTGGTGTTAAGCATTCTAAATGTTAATTGGTCCTGTTTGCTGTTTGTTACTTAATTGGTTAAATAAATGCTGAGGCCTGAAGATTGAGCAAAGACAGAGGTAGGCAGGACTAAGGATCATGGGCTTTTTAGAGAGATACAGAGCATCTTGGGAGGAGGTTGCCAGAGAAGAAACCAGGAGTAAACAAAGAAGACACGCCATGGGGTGGATTAAAGAAGATCCTTCCACATGGCCTGGAACATCAGTTTAGCATGGAGAATAATAGTTCAAAGGGACGTATGTATATATGGGGTTATATTTGGGTAATAGAATTATGAGCTAGCTAGCTATGGGTTAGGATTACACAACCCAGGCCTAGGCTTAATAAAATCCACGTGGTGTCTGTGTGTTCTTTTATAATAGATGGTTAAGGATTAGCTGCCGAACCAATTAATTATAATATAAATACTGAGTAAATAATTTAATTTGCCTTTTTTTTCTACAGATGTGACTAAATCTGAACAAGTTAAACTCTAACCTTAAAAAATATCAGTGTTGCATTTTAATGGCCTAACTTAAATTAAATCTTATTTAACTTATTTTCAATTGTTAGGCATAAAATAGTCTCATTATCACATCTCATTCATTCTTAATCTTCCAGCAGAGAGAAAACGAAAGTATGATTCCTAAATCTTTCTAATACAGTAGCATCAGAGAAACAATTACTACAAAAAAAAAATTCCACAGGAGAGGATTTCAAAATACTAATACATGTATGAAAGCTATAAATAATGAATAATGAAATTAATATAATTCAAAGCTGCATTGTAAAAATGGTTAAAGGAAAGTTTGTTGAGAATGTAAAAAGATCTGAACTCTTGTAGATACCTTATGAAAAATACTACTTTGGAAATTTTTATTTATGACTTATTGGGGTTACAATTTGCAGAGGTAATGGTCTGCTCTTGCTCTACATATATATCCACATGAATATTGCAGTTGTATAAAAATTGTCCATAAATGCATTTTTAGAAGTCAAATGCACAACAGCAGTAGAATTGAAACTGCTGAAGTTAAAGAAATAATTTCAGGCTTTTGCTATGACGTGAACAATGAACCACATATTGAAGATCAGAAGCTAGATATGAGATAATTCATACTACTCCACTTCCTATTTGTGGATCTGGCTTTGAACTATTAGCCACTGATCCAGTGACATGTCTGGCTGCCTGTCACCATGATCCTCCCATGATGTCGACAGACTCCTACCCCTCTACAACTACCATTCAGCAAAGAATTTATATCTAAGGCCTGGAAGTTTGTTATACAGGATGGTGAATTCTGGCATGGATATAGTTGATGCTGCAGATCAGGTGGGACAAAAACAAAAAAGTCAACATACTAATCAAGATTATAACTGCATTCCAGCATACATTTGAAGATCTTTGTACTAGAGTGGATGGTGTTAAAGAAGAAAATCTGAAGCACTTAAAATTAGAAAACCAAGTTCTTCGACAATATATAGAAAACCAATGTGTGCTTCCTGTATTTTCAAACAACAGGAAACAAAAAACAAATGAAAGTAAAGAGAGGAAACTGGGTGGGAAAGGAAGTGGGGAGGGGAATGATGGAGATCAGGTGGGGGAAAGCAGGGGCAGGAGTTGGTAGGGCTTGGAGAGAGAAGGGAAACTGATGGGGGCTCAATCTCTGGGACAAACTGGAGACCTGTGATGGGGTAGGCTCCTGTGAGGATATATATGTGTGTGGGAGGGTGTCGAGAGCGTGGTTTGGTCATCCAAATCCTGACACCTCCTTCTCTATGGAAGGGAGTCGTGTGACCAGGTGATGGCACTCGCCACCCAATAGGGTCAAATGGCAATGCTGATCTTTATAATATTTATTATACTAAATAATAATTACAACTTACACTAAATGAAATATCTCTACTTCTACAGGATCAGGATAAGCTGCATAAATCAAACAGAAACACTTAATGGTCATTAAAGCTAGAATAACTAATATTACAATATATATAACCACCACATCCTATACTTATATTAATATTCCCACATCACACATCATACGACCTGTCCGAAGACCTTGGCTCTCCTGTTTCCCTGCGTCGATGTTCGGGGCAAAGCCCCAGTTCTAGTCTCAGTTCAAGGCCTGAGTGAATGGGCAAGGGATAGAAAGAGAGGTCTCAGCACAAGGTCTGAGAAAGGGGCATAGACCTAAGATAGAGACAGAGGCAGGACGTCAGTGACAAGACTGATCGACGCTTACTGCTTGTCTCCTTCGGTTTTTATACTTTCATTTCAGCTTAATTAACATATCTCTATGTCACCCACATATGGCGGCACTCACTATCTTCTTATCTAGCTCCTACAGCTGGGCCTCAGCTGGGCTGTGGCTGACAGCTGCTTACAGGCTCCTTACAGAGGGGGAAGATATGGAGACTGAAATGACCTTCTCCTAAAGCCAGGAAATTCTGCCTGTGGAGGGAGGGGGACACCAACTCACCCATAAAACCCTTGACCCCAAATCTATTCTGCCTACAACAAATGTAGGGATAAGAATTGAGGGAATGGCCAGTCATTGGCTAATGACTGGCTCAACTTAAGACCCAAACCCTGACACTATTAATGATACTCTGTTATGCTTATAGACAGGAGCATAACATGACTGTCCTCTAAGAGGATTCACCCAGCAAAGGTTCAAAACAGATGCTGAGACCCACAGTCAAACACTGGACAGAGACCTGGGAATTGTGGGGAAGAGTTGAGGAAGGACAGAGGCACCAGAAGGGATCATGAACTACACAGCAAGACCAACAGAGGCATCCAACCCAGGACAATGGGTTGAACCATAAACCAGTGAACACACATGGACTGAATCCAGGTCCTCTACACTCATGGAGCTGAGAGGCATTTTGGTCTATATGTGGGCCCCCTACCATTTGGAGCGGAGTGTATCCCTGACACCTACTTTATTGCCTACAGTTGGATACCTTTGCCATATTTTGCTGCATCAACTGGCTTCACTGGAAGAGGTTGCAGTTAATTCTGATGTGAAATGAAAGAATGAGGCAGGTTGGTGGTGGGAGTCCCTTCTCTGAGAAGGAGGGGAAGGGGGAATGGGAGCAGGAGGTGGGAGAGTAGGATCAGGAGAAGAGGAAGGAGGCGATTGTGAATGGGATTCTAAAATTAATAAATAAATAAATTAAAATTTAAAAAGTAAGTAAAAGTTTCATCTTTCTTCTCTTCAAGGGAGTTTTGGATAATTTTAATTTCTTTGTGACTTGGCTAAAGACCTACTGTAAGAAGAGAGTGACCAGAAATGGTTGTATTTGAAATCTTGAATTTAAGCATGATTTTACTTATTCTAACAAATATGTCTTTTTAGAATTTTAATGTTGAAGTATTGTAGAAAGTATTAGAATCTAAAGTATATTAATAGTTTTATTTTTGAAAGTTAAACATACAATAAAGCACTGAGCCACTTTTGCAAGCAGGTGGTGGTGATGATGATCCACATGACTTTCATCTAGCTCAATGGTTACTGTGGGGTGTTGGGGACACTTTCGCCAGTCAATAGCCTTTCATTAGCATTACATTCTCCTTTTCCAACTCTTCCAAATTGTCAAGTTTTTAACTGCAAGACCAATTTAGATTTATACAGAATGGCAACAGAGTTAGACCATTTTCCAAAACTGTCTAAGTAGTAAGACTACACTGTTAGGGCCATGAACATTAAACTCACATCATCTATGAAGTAAGAGTAACCTGACTCCCAACACCATTGCAAATATTAAATGCAGCTAATAAGAGCTAGTCATTTATTAATACTATTATTATCATGATTTCCTACTGAATTGAGTTGATAAAATTATTTGCTAAAGTGAAACATTTTAAAGGGTTATCCAACATCAGGATACTCTTGATAGCTTCCCAGTTTCTGTTTCATTTTTTAAGTAATGAAAATAGATACACTAGCTCAATTTAGGAAATCAAGAATAATCTGAACAAATACCTTGGAAGTCATTTTTTTTTAGTAGGAGAATAAATAAATCTTACAATCTATTTTTAAATTCATGATTAAGAGAGTTATATGGGAATAATTTTATGTTATTCTATTTAAACTAAATTCAATGTATCTTAAAGCTGAAATAAAATATACTTAATAAAATCTTGAATAATAGTGTATTAATTAGTTTGTGATGCAAATTATAGATTACTTGAATAAATCTACAGAATCACTAAAATCTTAACAAATATACCAGATATAAGTTCAATTAAGTAAAGTGAATTATAGACAGACAACACAAGTAAGTTAAAACTTAGGATATAGAAATATACTATGTATCCTGAAAGGAATCTTGTAAGTAATTTATAAAGTTTTTATTTTTCTAAAACAAGATCTTAACTAGGGAGAAAGTAGAGAAGTTTAAATTGCAAGTAAGGAGATTTGAATGATTTATGAAGACAAATGTTCAGATAAAGAACAATTTAAACAGCATAGGCTTTCTAGGAGACATCTTTTTCTTAGGTTTCAAATAACGACAACCAAGAGGTTAGAGATAACAGGGGAATGCCTCTTTTGCTCATCAGCTTTGGGATCTTTTTTCTTTTTGTCTCTTTTTTATGATTTATTTTTTATTTCTTCAAGTTACATCTCAATCACAGTCCCCTCCCTACTCCCCCCTCCAGTCCCACCCTCCCACCCTCTTCCCCCTCATCCCCCCATCCTCTTTCCTTTTTTTTTAGTTTAAGGTATATCTTTTTTCCCCCAACAGCTCCCCCTTTTAGTCCAACAAATGGTTCTTTCTCTTATAACAATAAATACAATACAAAACAATAGAAACAAGTAGGCCACAATTATGAGAGTTATATGGCTTAGCATACAATCCCAATGTCCAGTCCATATGTATTTGGCCCCTGACTTTAACATTCTACTATCTAACCATCTCCATGAGTTTAAAGTTCTATATCTAACTCAGCTTTCATACTAACTTGCCTCATAATTTTAAAAATATCTTCTTAGATCCAGAACACCCTCTTGATTCCTACACAACTCAAAATTTAACTATGAGACTCTAGCTATCTAGTCTTCAACCACCTCAGAGACCTGAGAGGGATAAATATATCTGATTATATAGGAAGTGCAGGGCCTGCAGCTTCCAAAACTAAGAAATGACATACCCATGGCTGCCTGGACAGTTCCCATTTTCTCTCCATACATTACAGCTTTGGGATCTTTTACACACTGGCTCAGCTCATATGCCAGGGCTCCATGTGTTAGCACACCAACTTTCCAATCATTTCTTATTGATGAATGTCTCACAAATCTGATATAATTTTCAGGGGTAGGACCTTCTCAAGATCATGAGAACACATTCCTGCAACAGCTTTAAGCCAAAGTTAGACGATTACACAGAGCAAGTAATGTCAAAGAACAGTGTACCAGACCAGGGGTTTAATGGACAATGGGAGCCTCAAATTGCTGTAATGTAGATTCCTGTGATTCTGCCTTTTGCCATCTGGTGGTACTGAACTGTAATTGCAACCTCTGGGAAAACATTACTAATTGACAGAAACACAAATTCACCACACTGAGAGCAGAGTGTGTGATCTTGACCAAAGGGTTGTACGTATACATAATTACTTATATTTTTATATCTGCTTGCCTTCCTGAGTCAGACGAAAACAAACAAACAAAAAAGATGTACTTAAAGGGAATCCTGATATTGATAGTATGCTTTTATGCTACTAATAGTCTGAGACCAACAAGGTGTTATGTAAATACATGTTGGCAATGGGAGACACTGTGTCCAAGGATGTACAATGGATATTTCTACATCATCTCAGGCTGAATAAGCACTCTAACTTATACTAGGAAAAACATTGGATAATGGGAATAATTGAATATGTATATCCATCCATCCCATTATCTGAGATAGGATTCAGAAATATGCTGTAAGAGATATTTTCAATTATTCAACAAGTTTTCTAAAAACTCAAATTATGATTAAATAGGAGGTTTAGCTAGCTTGGCTTTATATCTTAGAAAAGTATGGATTAAACATCTTTTGTTTCACTTTGTTAACCTCCATGTAATGGCATAAAATAGCTTAGATAGTTTGACTTCAGTAGATTAGAGATTGCCATTATCTTCTGGTGTTTTATGGATTTAAATTTCTGCTCATGGGGTACAGTGACTAGCTACAAGATGAAATTGAAGCCCACAGTACCCCTGGCACTCCTGAAAATAATCATTGCTGGAAAGGACCATTGGTATTTGGAAGGGAATCATTATAGACTTCCTACAATGTCTAAAATTTATCATTAACATTTGTGTATCCAGGATGCTGGGAAGAGATGATGTGTGGTCATACATCGATGTGTGAACAGAGGTGGTGAGAGGAGGAAAACAGTAGAGATAACGTCAATCCTTTGAATGAGGTGCCCAGATGAACATAAAAGCATGGACAGTTGCTTGTCGCTTGTGTGCTTGCTTCAATATGTGAGCCCACAAAGACCAACATCAGCTTTTATTTCTAAACATAAGTTATGCCTAACTCACGTTCTCATTGTCAAAATGCGGTTGAAAGAATTATGTATTTTTCATTGTCTCAGAAGAAGGATTTAAAAGACACAATTGAGGAATCTGTGTGCTGGATAACACACCAAAGATTTGCCGTTGGCGTTTCCCATGGCTCAAAAAACACAAGAATCCTTAAGATGATGAGATTGTCCTTCCTGTTCATCCCGGAGAGTCTTGTTTTGGGTTTCATGTCATGGGGAGTGGTTGGCATGGATAAGTGAGGTAATGACTCCGTGGATTGGGCATCTGCATGTGTCCCACTCAGGGATTCATAGTCTTTCTTTTATTTTCTTTATTTCCTCATTCTTGCTTACATTCTAATTAATATCTTTTAGTTTGCTGCACAATAATGTCTTGTATATTGTTCCTATGCAATAATTCTGCCACCTTCTGAGGCTGGCAGATTGCTTTTGGGTGAAATACTTTTGCCTGTTTTCTCCCTCTAATGCACCAATGATGAGAAAGAGTGGCTGCTTCCATGTCCCCATAGTGTCCATATTAACCTATGATCTAAAGATAAACATACACGTTGTACATTTGGAGGTCATCCCTAAGATACTTGATCTTGACAGAACATAAACCAGTCTCTCTCTGAAGATGAGTGAAACAAAGCTTAGACATTATCAAATGCTGTATTCTATTCTCCAGTACAGGAAGAGAGCTGGCTAGCCATATAAGAACCTGATGTTGGTCTTTACAGAGAGTCGAAGTTAGAATTTCTCAGCCCTCTGACTTGAATTGCAGTGGCCTTGAGACAATAAACTATCTTACTGCTTAAAACAGCATCTAACTATGTTATATACACTATCTTCAAAATAAGTTTTCCTATTTGGTGTAACTTTACACAATTTAGGTTAATATGTGGAATCAAGAGTCTCAAATGCTTCACAAGAGTTCTGGCTAAGATAATATGGACCTATTTTTGTAGTTTCTTACATGCAGCCGTTAGAGAAAAGTCTGTAAGTACACAACGGTTCATCAGGGATGTGTGGTACTCTTGTTTTTTGTGTTTTGTTTTCTAAAAAAAAAAAAGAAAGACAAAAGAAGGGGATACTAAGAATTCAGAGAAAGGAGAGATGCAGTTGCAAGAAAACATCTCTGGATCTTCAGAGATGGGTCAGGGATTAAGAGCACTGACTGCTACTACAGAGAGGCCCTGGGCTGATTTCCCTGAACTCACATGGTAGCTCACTTTCTTTAACTCCAGTTCCAGGGAACCTAATGCCCTCTTCTGGACTATGAAGGCACTGCATGCGTATGGTTCACAGATAAACTTTCAGGCAAACATTACTCAATGAAATAAAATCTTAAAAAGGAAGGATAGAAAGAAAATAAATAGATGATAGATAAATAGGTAGATAGATAGTTGATAAATATAAATAAATAATAAACAAACAAACAAATAAATAAATGTCAGTTTTAGAAGGCTTCTGGTGTGGCTCATTCCTACTTCCCTTTCCAAAGCCAAATTCTGCTCTGATTTCACCCCTAATGTCCCTGCAGAGTTTCTTTTCTAAATCTGTGTGAGAATGCAGTTTGTTTCTCAGAATGATTGCATGTATTCATGACCTGTAATTATGGAAAGTTCATTGCTATTTGTAAAGTAGATTTAGGCATAAACTTCACTAGGATTTTGCTTCTTGTTTGATAGAAATGGTACCTGGCTCAGGACGATTAAGGAAAAGTCTTGTGGTTTCACTTTTGTGAAGGAATCCAGATGTAATTCACAGTGGACCTGTGCAAGTTTTTCTTAGTTTCTTGAATGGAAAGCAAATTATTCTCAGATTACTCACTGAATATTTAATATTAAATATTCTGATTTCTTTTGGAGTAGAGATGACTCAGTAAATTAGGGAAAGATTAAGTTAGATGAAGGAATTAGCTGACCTTCTCAATGTGAGAAATTCAATTGGTGGCAAAATATATTCTCTAATTAGGGAAAATGCTAGAAAGGACTCCTAAGAGTCCTGTGTAAGTGAAAATCCTCTATGGATTTTAAGAATCTCATTATAGAAACCATAGTAGGAACAAATGGATCAAATGAAGTAAATGCACTGGAAACATTTTTCTTCTTATTCTGGAAGTCTCCCGGCCTCGTGTTTTATAGCTGCTGCTGAAACACTTCTAAGAACCTGGGCTGCAGGTGCTGATGTAAAATGCTGTCTTCTGAGTGTACGGGACACTGCCATCACCATCAGTGGATCTGTGACGACTACTCATGAAAAGCTTTGGAGATTGGGCCTGTTGACATTTCCTCATGAAAGAGAGAGCGGACAGAATCATCAGACCTTACATGAGAGCTCCGCCAAATGTTTGCTGACACCATTCTGCAAGTTGCTTGCAATTGTGACCTGATTTTATAAGACCTACGGTCTCAGCAGTTGCTAGAGTATGTAAGGTGCAGAAGGATAGCTGAAGGGGATGCCATCTATGTAGCTATGGCGAAATCAGCTTCTGTTCTGTGGAGATCTTTTAGAAGTGCAGCTGTTTTGGGGTCACCCAGATTCCTGGAATTAAACATTCACCTACACATGAATAAGTAAGCCTAATATACTCATTGGTTCAACAAGCTTAAACTTGGATGGAAATTTGCTCTGGTATTTCACTGGTGCCCTATCTGAGGAAAGTAGATGTTTATTTTTGAAACTCCAGAAAAACTTCATGAAACATCTCGGTTCATAAAAGAAGGGACCTTGGTGTCAGCAAATCCTTTAGTTGTAAGATTCTAGTCCCCTGCTCCCAATTAGTTTGCTAATATGAGAATTTTCCTTCTGGAAAATAGGCTTTCCTGATGTCTATAATTTTTATGTATTTATTATGACAGCTTTATTCTTTTTTTCAGATCATTATTATAAAATCCATCCCTTTCTTCACATCAGAAAATAAAACCTACCATTTTTATATATTTAATTGTTGGTTCTTATTTTGTAAATAGTTGTTTACCAATTTTATTTTTGAATAAAGCACATAGAAATAACTCAAGGCATGAACATACAACTGATAATACCTGAAAAGGGATTTTTAAAAATCAAACTTTACCTCTAAAAACAGTCAATTTTTTATCATGTCTAGAATCATTGTCTATACTTTTCCATTTAACTCTTTTTCTTTTCTTCATCCTAAATATACCTATCATTATCTTTTGTCCCAGCTACATGCACTGACAGAGAGTGAACAGGATCAAAGCAGTTTTCTCAAGGCCCGTCTTTCCCCTCAAGGGTTTGTGAAAGCAAGAAACACAGCACCCTCAGTAATGGTAGCCTTGATAAAGAAATCCAACACTCATTCATTAGGGATTGCAAGAGGAACAGGATGTGGAATGATACTCTTCACCTTTAGAAGCCTGGAAGCATTACCTGAGGATGCCAACATCTGTAGCCAAACGATGGAGACACTGCCTTAGTTCTGAGGCTTTCTTCTATCCTTTCCAGCCTTACCTTCAGCTGTGGTCAGGGTGACATCTGCTCTGTTTCCAGCTACTGCTCTCCTACCTGCACTGTGTATTGACTTACGGATTTACATAGAGCTGCAATGGAAAGGCACTCTCAGTCTCAAATCAGCCTTCCCAATGATTCTGTCTCCATGCAACCATGGAATTAAAGGAGTCCTTTGATCCTGACAAATGCTCATTGTTTTCTTGCTTATCATATACATATGGTAGTTTGGGAGAGGTCAAAGTACTTGTGGTATGTATCTTTACACTGAAACGGTGGAGGTAGACAAAACATTGCTCAGAAAATTGGGAAATAGGATTTCCCAAAGCCAGGCGTTATTATTTTATTTACAGTTCAAAGCCTAGAAAAGAGTTCTAAGTGGTATATTTACACAACGGAATACTACTCAGCTATCAGAAACAAGGAAATCATGCAATTCACAGCCAAATGGATGAAACTAAAAAAGCTCATCCTGAGTGAGCTAACCCAGACTCAGAAAGATGCACAAGGCGTCTATTCACTTATAATTGGATTTTAGCTATATAGTACATGATAACTATCCTACAACCAATATACTAAAAGGATAAAGAACACAGACTTTGTTACCTATTAAGTGGACAATTTTCCCTAGGAGTGCTACCATGTTGGCCCCCCCCAGTGCAAGAGGAAGCTCTTAGATTGCATATGACTGTTGAGCTGAGAGGGGTTGATATGTAGGGACACTCCACATTGGAGGAGTGGGAAGGGTGGGAGAGGGAGGAGAGTGTGGTAGGGTGGAACCAGGAGGGGTGGAATGAGGGCACTATGACGGAGACATAACTTGAAGCAATAAATAAACAATAAAGAAAGAAAGAAAGAAAAGAGTTCTAAGGACCTGTAAGATTGCCTCAGTTTTCCCTCTCTTAAAAGTCCCCTCATCTTGAGAAAACCTATATTTTCACTGGTGCCAATGTGTGTGGCTTAGGGTGACAGATATCTGCTTTTTGCAGGGAGTAGGGGACTAGAACTTGAAATACTGTTTATGGAGAGACAGAATCAGAGCCATGTTAGCCAGCAGTTTATAATTAGGTCCTAGAGAGTCTGGTTAGACTTTATGGCATTTTTATTGAAAAGATCACATACAACAAGACAGTGATGATCAGGATAATGAAAAGCCAAAGAAGTTGTTTTGAGAAAAAGGAAAAGGGCTGAAGACAAGAATGAGGTAGACTGGTAATCCATCAACATCAGCAAAAATGGTGACAGAGACTCTCTGGGGTTCTATTTCTGATGCTAGGATTCATGATATGTCTGAGACTGATGTATTCAAAATTAATATTCTTAAATGCAATATTGTTGCTCAAGATGATTGAATTTGTTTCTTTCCTTGTAACCCAGCATTTCCTTCTGAAGGGTATACATTAGCTTTTGAACTTCTCTCTTTATATCCCCTCTGAATTCCAGCAAAGTTCTCTTAGTCTTAGTCTTTGTAATGAATGCCAATTTGTTTTAATTTTAATATAAGGATATTAACATCACTTATTAAAAGTAAGTACACTTTAATTTCCTTATGGAATTTCAATACCAATTAAAATATGCCTTGCTTCTGCACTGACATGTAATTAGCCCTCATGGAAGAAACAGTAACAGAGATCTAATGATTTAGAGTTCATCTTTCTTCACAGCTTAGCTGATGTTTGCCTTGATAGACAAAATACTCCTGAGGTAGGAAGATAATCTTTCTACTTCTCTTCCCTTATTATTTATTCTGGCATAAAATGCCCATTATAGTTATACTAAACTTTTTTTTTAAACATTTATTTATTTATTATGTATACAGTATTTGCTTTATATATATTCCCGGGCACCAGATCTCAATGTAGATGGTTGTGAGCCACCATGTGGTTGCTGGGAATTGAACTCAGGACCTTTGGAAGAAAAGCCAGTGCTCTTAACCTCTGAGCCATCTCTCCAGCCCAATATACTAAACTTTTTAAAGGCTCTAAACATTTGCTAACTTTCTAGAGCTTCAGACACAACATGCAAAAAAGGATAAATTCTCAATGTTGAAGTAAATAAGGTGAGAAAAATGAAAAAAGTCCACATGTCAAGTGGCATGAGAAGGGTGGAAAGTATATGTACAAAGGAGATTGTACTTGTTCTCAGGGTTGTAGTTGATCTGGACCCAAAGATCAATTTGTTGGGGACTGAAGGATTTATCAGAAAGATATAGGGCCATAGACATCAAAGCCTGTGGAAGTACAAATCTCACACAAAACTGCATATAACGTATACTTAAAATCATCATTAGGTTACTTATTTAGCTCAATGTTATATTGTATAAAGGGATAATCATAAGAGAAATATTTGAGATGTTCAGGATAGGCACAATTCCACTTTTCTCCCTGAGTATTTCCAATCCATTTTCATTAAGTACACAAATATGTAGCCTATAGATACAAAGGGCCAACTATCAAATGCTTTCATTCCTGTGAGGATTTGTTGTGCAACAATTAGAAGGGATATCTGCAGTAGTAACGGTGTTAGCCAGTGTCCACTAGAGAAACAGAACTGATAGAATGAATTTATATACATAAAACAGGAATTATTAGAATGGCTTACAGGATGTGGTGCAACTATATTAACAATTGCTGTCTCCTGAAGAAAAAGTCCAAGAGTCCATGAGGCTGGATGTCTCAGCTGCTCTTGAGTATATGCTAGAACCCAGTAAAAGTATACTCTAATACTACTGAGGGAATGAACTCAACAGCTAGCATTAGGGCATGCAAGCAAAGAGCAAGCACTTCTTCTTCTATGACAATTGCAGAGGCTGCCACCAGAAGGTGTGGCCCAATTTTAAGGCGAATCTTCTCACTTCAAAAGATCTGGGTGTATGCTGGGTATTCCCAAATAAATTCAATCAAGAAAAATCACGGGGGATCCAAGATGGTGGCGGCCTGCATGGATGTATTTTGATTTCGGGGTTAACAGTCACAAGGCGGCAAGTGTTGCAGAATGCGGTACAAACGGCTCAAACCCTTTTAAATCTCACCCAGCTACCCAGGGACCATTGAGGGTCCCTGGGCAGGATGCTTCTTCCCACTCTCTGACACACAAGGAAGCTGCTGGACCTGGGAATCGGGAACCCCCATCCCCCACCAGGAGAGACTCCCGGTAAGTTCCAATATAATACCCAGCGGGCAGATTCAGATCCCATGCAGAGATAATCCCCACCCTGCTGGGCACCCCCAGGTCTCACACAGATGATCCAACTATCTGGCGAAAGGTTGCGACCCTTGGAAGTGAGCGCAGCTCAGCTGCAAAGTGCCTTCAGACTGCAGATCACAACCCGCTAGTGTGACATCACTGGCCAGTTTCCAAACCACAGGAGCGACAAGGCTATTGCGGGTGAAGGGCAGATCTACCCACTACAGGAACCAACCCCGGGCAAACTGCGAGATATTTGAAACTGTCGTATATCGGACTTTTGTACTAGTACTGGCCCTTCTAGCAGGGAACCAGAGCTTACTTGTACACAGCTCCACCACCTGGATTAGTTAGGTCTCCACCTAGGAGGCGGGGCTGAATGACTCACCTTATAGGGGTGTAGTAAGGCAACTCGAATCCTACACCAAGGATCCTACGCCCCCTTTGGACCCAAGTCCAGAAGACAGCTAAAAAATTCCACATGGCCAGAGGCCCCAGACCAAAAAAAAAAAAAAAATAGCAAAATGTCTCCAACAAATGAAAGCAACGCTATTCCATCCAGCCTGAACCACCTTACCACAACTGAAACACATGAAAACAATGACAATTCTACATTTTGGAAAGTGATAGAGTCCCTTCAAGAAGAACTTAAATCTATGAAGGAATTCAAAGAAGCCACAATTTTACAAGTCAAAACAAAGAATAATAACACCATTAAAGAGCTCCAAGCCAAGGTGACCCAGCTTGAACAGGAAAAGGATAAAGCAATGAAAGATCTCCAGGCAAAAACAAGCAAACAGGAGAAAGAAATGTACAAAACGAACACTACCATTCAAGACATGAAAATAGAAATGGAAACAATAAAGAAAACACAGTCAGAGTTAAAAGAGGAAATGGAGAATCAAGAGAAGAGAACAGGAACTACGGATGTGAGTATGAAAAATAGGATGCAAGAGATGGAAGACAGGATCTCAGGCATGGAAGATTCGATGGAAGACATCAGTAAAACATCCAAAGGAAATGAGAAAGCTAAAAAAATCTCTCACCCACAACATCCAAGAAATGAAGGACTCTATGAAAAGACGGAAGCTAAGAACTATAGGCATAGAGGAAAGAGAAGACTCCCGACTCCATGGTCCAGGAAATATCTTCAACAAAATCACAGAAGCAAACTTCCCTAACCTAAAGAAAGAGATGCCAGTAAAAATCCAAGAGGCTTACAGAACACCAAACAGATTAGATCAGAAAAGAAACTCCTCTCACCACATAATAATAGAAACTCCATATGTAGAGAACAAAGAAAGGATATATTAAAAGCTGTAAGAGAAAAAGGCCAAGTCACATAAAATGACAGACCCATCAGAATCACACCTGACTTCTCCTCAGAAACTTTAAAAGCTAGAAGGGCCTGGACAGATGTCCTCCAAGCCCTGAGAGAACATAGGTGCCCAGCCAGACTACTATACACAGCAAAACTCTCTATCAACATAGAAGGAGAAAACAAGATATTCCATGACAAAATCAAATTCAAACAATATCTCCTCACAAACCCAGCCCTACAGAAGATCCTAGAAGGAAAATCCCAACACAAAGAAGATAACTACACCCAAGAAAACAGAGGAAATAGAAACCTCCACAGCAATTAAACAAAAAAGAAACACAAGACAGCCAGCTAAGCCAAAATAATGGGAAATAACAACCCCTGGTCACTAATATCCATCAACATCAATGGACTCAACTCGCCAACAAAAAGACACAGACTCACAGACTGGATCCGTAAACAAGACCCATCTTTTTGCTGTATACAAGAAACATACCTCACGATTGAAGATAAACACTATCTCAGAGTAAAGGGCTGGGAAAAGGTTTTGCAAGCAAATGGACCCAGGAAACAAGCTGGAGTAGCCAACCTAATATCAAACAAAATAAACTTCCAATTGAAGTTAATAAAAAAAGACAGAGAAGGTCATTACATACTCATTAAAGGAAATAACCACCAAGAGGACATCTCAATATTGAACATCTATGCCCCAAATACAAAGGCACCTACATTTATAAAAGAAACGCTTCTAAAACTTAAAGCGCAAATCAATCCAAACACTTTAATAGTGGGAGACTTCAACACCCCACTCACAACTATGGACAGATCATCAAGACAGAAGCCAAACAGAGAAATAATGAGTCTAATCCTGTACAATAAAAAAACATCTGGAGGTATTACCATCCCAGATTTCAAGCTGTACTACAGAGGAATAGTAATAAAAACAGCATGGCATTGGTATAGAAACAGACCAGTAGATCAATGGAATCAAATTTAAGATCCAGAAACAGACCCACATACTTATCAGACCACCATGGAATAAAGCTGAACTTTAATAGCAAAAGAATCAACAGAAAGTCTACACTCACAAGGAAATGGAACAACTCTTTACTAGAGGATCACTGGGTCAAGGAAGAAATAAAGAAGGAAATCAAAGTCTTCTTAAAATCCAATGACAATGAAGACACAACATACCCAAACCAATGGGATACAATGAAAGCTGTGCTACGAGGAAAGTTCATAGCACTAAGTGCCTTCAAAAAGAAAGTTGTGACAGCTCATATTACCAAATTAACAGCTAAACTGGGTGAATTGGAAAAAAAAAGAAGCAAACACTCTCAAGAGGAGCAGAAGGCATGAGATCATCAAACTTATGGCTGAAATCAACAACTTAGAAACAAAAAGAACTATACAAAGAATCAATGAAACCAAGAGTTGGTTCTTCGAGAAAATCAACAAAATAGACAGACCCTTAGCCAAATTAACTAAAAGACAGAGGGAGAAAACACAAATCAACAAAATCAGAATGAAAAGGGAGAAATAACAAAAGACATTGAGGAAATCCAGAGAATATTTGGATCCTACTTTAAAAATTTGTACTCCACCAAATTTCAAAACTTAAGTGAAATGGACAATTTTCTTGATAGATTCCACCTACTGAAGCTAAATCAAAATCAGATAAACAGATTAAACAGCCCTGTAACCCCGAAGGAAATAGAAACAGTCATTAAAAATCTCCCAACCAAAAAAAGCCCAGGGCCAGATGGCTTTAGCACAGAATTCTACTGGACCTTCCAAGAGGAGCTAACACCAATACTTTTCAAACTCTTTCACCAAATAGAATCAGAAAGAAAATTGTCAAACTCATTCTATGAGGCCACAGTCACCCTGATTCCTAAACCACACAAAGACCCAACAAAGAAAGAGAACTTCACACCAATCTCCCTCATAAACATAGATGTAAAAATACTTAATAAAATACTAGCAAACCGAATTCAATAACACATCAAAAGTATCATACACCATGATCAAGTAGACTTCATCCCAGGATGCAGGGATGGTTCAACATACGAAAGTCTATCAACGTCATTCACCATATAAACAAGATGAAAGAAAAAAAAAACCAGATGATAATCTCGCTAGATGCAGAAAAAGCATTTGAGAAAATCCAACACCCCTTCATGCTAAAAGTTCTGGAGAAAACGGGAATACAAGGGCCGTACCTAGAAGTAATAAAGGCAATATACAGCAGGCCAGTGGCCAACATCAAATTAAATGGAGAGAAACTTGAAGCATTTCCTCTAAATTCAGGGACAAGGCAATGATGTCCACTTTCACCATATCTCTTCAATATAGTACTTGAAGTTCTTGCTAGAGCAATAAGACAACTAAAGGACATCAAGGGGATAAACATTGGAAACTAAGAAGTCAAATTATCTCTATTTGCAGATGATATGTTAGTATACATAAGCTACCCCAAAAATTCCACCAGAGAATTCTTACAGCTGATAAACACCTTCAGCAAAGTGGCTGGATACAAAATTAATTCAAAAAAATCAGAAGCCATTCTTTATACAACAAACAAATGGGCTGAGAAAGAAATAAGGGAAACAACCCCCTTCACAATAGCCACAAACAACAAAAAATACCTGGGGATAACTCTAACCAAGCAAGTAAAGGACCTGTACAACAAGAACTTCAAGCCCTTGAAGAAAGAAATGGAAGAGGCCTTTAGAAGATGGAAAGATCTCCCATGCTCATGGATAGGTAGGATCAACATAATAAAAATGGCCATCCTACCAAAAGCAATAGATAGATTCAATGCAATTCCTATCAAAATACCAACACAATTTTTTATAGACTTGGAAAGAGCTATTCTCAATTTCATATGGAACAACAAAAAGCCCAGAATAGCTCAATCAATCCTGTACAATAAAAAAACATCTGGAGGTATTACCATCCCAGATTTCAAGCTGTACTACAGAGCAATAGTAATAAAAACAGCATGGCATTGTTATAGAAACAGACCAGTAGATCAATGGAATCAAATTTAAGATCCAGAAACAGACCCACACACTTATGGCCACCTAATTTTTGACAAAGAAGCCAAAACGGCACAATGGAAGAAGGACAGGATCTTCAACAAATGGTGCTGGTCCAACTGGATGTCCATTTGTAAAAGAATGAAATTAGACCCATACTTATCACCTTGTACAAAACTTAAGTCCAAGTGGATCAAAGACCTTAACATAAGGCCAGTCACACTAAATCTACTAGAAGAAAAAGTGGGAAACACCCTCGAACTCATTGGCACAGGCAACAACTTCCTGAACAGAACACCAACAGCTCAGGACCTGAGATCAACAATCAATAAATGGGACCTCAGGAAACTGAAAAGCTTCTGTAAGGCAAAGGACACTGTCATTCGAACAAAACGGCAGCCTACAGACCGGGCGAAAATCTTCACCAACCCCACATCTGACAGAGGGCTAATGTCCAAAATCTACAAAGAACTCAAGAAATTAAATGCCCAGAAACCAAATAATCCAATCAAAAAATGGGGGACAGAGCTAAATAGAGAATTCACAAAGGAGGAATTCCTAATGGCTGAGAGACATTTGAAGAAATGCTCAACATCCTTAATCATCAGAGAAATGCAACTCAAGACGACTCTGAGATTCCATCTCACACCTGTCAGAATGGCCAAGATCAAAATCTCAAATGACAGCACATGCTGGCGAGGGTGTGGAGAAAGGGGTACCCTACTCCATTGCTGGTGGGAGTGCAGGCTTGTGCATCCACTATGGAGGTCAGTCTGGCAATATCTTAGAAAATTTGGAATAGCTTTGCCATACCACTTCTGGGTATACACCCAAATGCCTCTTCATGGAATCATAAGGAAGTTTCCTCATCTATGTTTATAGCAGCCTTATTTGTAATAGCTAGAAGCTGGAAACAACCCAGACGTCTCTCAACATAAGAATGGGTTAAAAAACTGTGGTACATCTACACAATGAAATATTATTCAGCTATCAGGAACAATGAAATTATGCAATTTGCAACCAAATGGATGGAACTAGAAAAGCTCATCCTGAGTGAGCTAACCCAGACTCAGAAGGACCCATATGGCATCTATTCACTTATAGTAGGATTTTAGCTATATAGTAGAAGGTATCGATACTACAACGCACACACCAAAGGGAACGTGGACATAGACTTTTTTTTAATTTATTTTTTTATATATTTTTCTATTTTTTTCTGTTTTTTAGTCTTTTTATCTATTTGTCTGCTTATTTGTTTGATTGTTTTTTAGTTCTCTTTCCTGAGCAATGAGACACTTTTCACTGGTGGTACAGCCTCATAGACCCCCAATGAATGAGGAGGCTCTTGACCCTCATACAACCTCACAACTGAGATGAGGGACTGTTATATAAAGACACCCCACCCCAGAGAAATGGGATGAAAGGGTTAGGAGGTAAAGAAAAAAAATGAAATGTGATGTTTCGGCCTTTTACTACTAATTGTCATAAACTGTTTAGGATATTTAAGAAATGCAAAGTAATGGTTATGCAAGCCAGTCATTCTCTTAGGTACTATGACAGCCTATTATAGTTATTTTCTAAGCTAATCAGAAATAAAGCTGCTAAGAGACAAGCAACATCTGCTTGCCCCAATAGAAGAGATAGATAGGGCCTCTTCAAAAACCTCAAGAGATCTGCAGAATATGGCATTCAAAGATGTTTTCATAACTTTAGATTTTTTTATATCAAGACATATCAACTCCTGACAGCACCCCCTATTCTCCTCCAAGTAGAAGATGAGCATCGAAGAATCTCCAGTGGGAGATGATTGAATTAGTCGCTAGCCTATCTCTTGGTAGGAAAAGCCCCTTGCTCCAACTGTAGACAGAATGCTGTCCAAAAAGGACAAAACCTGGAAGCAGGTAAGTCGACAGCCTAGGTCTGCCAAGACAGGGTAGGTAAGTCCTTCATAACCCCTGCTCTACAATCAATGTCTGTCAGGGAAACGGGGCCAAACGACTGAAGATCGATGCTGTAATGTATGGAGAGAAAATGGGAACTGTCCAGGCAGCCACTGGTATGTCATTTCTTAGTTTTGGAAGCTGCAGGCCCTGCACTTCCTATAAAATCAGATATATTTATCCCTCTCAGGTCTCTGAGGTGGTTGAAGAACAGATAGCTAAAGTCTCATAATTAAATTTTGAGTTGTTTAGGAGTCAAGAGAGTGGTATAGATCTAAGAAGATACTTTTAAAATTGTGTTGCAAGTTAGTATGAATATTGAGTCAGATATAGAACTTTAAACTCATGGAGATGGTTAGATAGTAGAATGTTAAAATCAGGTACCAAATACATATGGACTGGACATTGGGTATGTACGCTAAACCATATAACCCTCATAACTGTGGCCTAATTACCTCTGTTGTTTTGGATTGTATTTATTATTATAAGAGAAAGAACCATTTGTTGGACTGAAAGGGGAAACTGTAGGGGGAAATAAATACCTTAAACTTAAAAAAAAGGGAAGAGGATGGGGGGTTGAGGGTGGGAGTGTGGAACTGGAGGGGGGAATAAGGAGGGGACTGCAATTGAGATGTAATTGAAGAAATGAAAAATAAAGGAAAAAAAAGAAAATATTAAAAAAAAAAAAGAAAAATCACTACTCACAGGTGTACCCAGACTTTGGGTTTAATGTCTTAAATAATTACATATTTTAAAAAATGTAGTCAGAATCATTAACCCATGTCAACAATCTCATTGTGTGTATATGTGTGTGTGTGGGGGGGGGGTGTGCACTTATATGTTATAGCACCTGAGTGGAGGTCAAAAATCTACTTGGAGGATTTAGTTTTCTCCTTCCACCATCTGAAGCCCAGGAATTAATCTCAGGTGTTCTGTCTTTGTCGCAGGTGCCTTTTTGTCTTCTGAGCCATCTGGCCAGAATCACAACTCCTCTTTTAAGGCCATTTGACTAAGATCAGGCTTATCCTTTCTTGAGCTCAAGTGATTAAAAAAATCATATGAGCATATATCAGTATATGTTGTATATAATTAGACTACTGTTGGAATAAATGGATAGAAATTCTAGCATAGCCAATTTTATGTGTACACACTTCAAAAGTGAAGCATAGAAGCTCATTACAGATGCGCAGAAAACAGGTAAGACCATAAGGTGACTCTCACATGCCATATCCTGCTCCTCAGTGATACGCCAAGTTAATTGAATCCTTCATGAGTCTATCATATCAATCATAGATAAAGTTAAAGAGATAGTCTTTCATTTAGATAGCCATGAAATGTATGAAAAACTATATAAAGTATCCATGGTTGTAAGATCCTTCTCAAAGATGCATAATCTGCACTTTGAAAATAAGCACTTCTGTTTTGCCTTGTTGGAGATGGACATATTCTCTCTTTTGATTAATCTAACAGCAGGTGGCCATTATGCTGCCCAAATGTCCTATTCCATTGACATTATCTCTAAATGATGATCCAGGGGTAGACCTGAGAATGAGTTCTAAACTGTCAATTTTCTCTCTACCTTTCAGAGACCTTGGAAATTTTATTGGAGGATGTCAGTAGGGATCAATGAAAGCATTTTCTATTATATTACATTTGAACCCAGAGAGATAAGAAGGGAGACTAAACTAACTCATGATAAATAGCATGTGCAAAGACTCTGGTCATAATTTCAAATGGTTGTTTTCCAATAAACTTACGGGTTAGTATTTTATTGGTCAAGAGGGTATATCACTATTTATATACAAAAAGATGACATTTATTCCTGGTGATAATAAATTCTATCATTTTAAATATTCATGTAGCCAAATGGTGGGAATTTATTTTAGAAAATCAACTCAGTGGATAAAATTGACATGAAGCCAGTGTTTATTGTTATCTTCTTAGAGTTGGAGTGACATTTTGGAATTTCAAATGTCTGCTTGCTAAAAGCCTGCTGGCTGTTTTCTAATTTACGCAAAAATAAAATATCTCAATATGTATAGTGTATATATATATATGTATATGTATATATATATGTATATATATACAGGAATGGATTATAACCTTTACAGAGTCTATGTCATTTTTGTTTTAGTTTAATATAAACTCTTGTATGATGTTATTTCTCTTTTGTATTGTTTCCTTTTCACGTTTTTAGTCTATAAAGCAACAAAACTCAAACAATTCCAGAAAACTACCAACTACCCTTTATTGCTCGTCTGGTACAGATTGTGTGGTAAAGTTTACACTTAATCTAATCTGCTGTTTCCATTATTGTGCAACCCTCCTCCATTTCATAGAAACTCAGGGTTAAAGAAGTTAAATATCTGGCTTGAGAGCATATAGATTCTTTTAGGTTGACTATTTTCTTGATTTTGAATATTTCAGGCTATATTTTTATTTTTCTGTGTTCTTTTCTCTTGCCTCATCTATCAGCTTAATTTGTGACTTGGCAATATTTAAAAAGTGTAATTCCAAGAGACTAATGATTCTCAAAGCATGAAGTCTTACAAATTCATCATTTTCAGGCAGATAACAATCTCTGGAAACTGTATTCATACTTGAAGGGAAATATCAGTAATAAACTCACCATGAACCTGCTTAATTCTGAGTGTTTTGGTATAGAAGGTTTCATTTAAATGAAATTAAATTCACTCTCACACTATACATGTATTTAGAATCAAGTGATGCCTATGCAAATTAATTGCACAATTAAGATTGTAGGGCAAATGTTTAGCTTGTTTCCTAGGCCTGCCTGATTTAAAGTACCAGAGAAGGACCATTAACATATCAATGATTGCTCTGCTCTTTTGAAAGAGGTCTACCTGTTTATTATTCATTCATTAAGGCCAAGATCAAAGAATTCTGCTTGATAATGATTTGTTAACCTTCTTCAAGTTTCTATATTTACTTTAAAGTCATTAACTTGAACTCTTTAAAAATATTATATAACTACTTGAGTTTCACACTGATCATGATTGTTTCCTCCAAGTGGTTCTAATCAGTGATGATGTCTAATGCTTAGGTGATATGTAGAGTTTATCTCTTTAATTTCTAAAATACCTAATAAAATGCCCATTGTTTATTTTAGTCCATTTGACCTGGTAATACCCATCTTTATGATTGCAATGGCCCTGAAGCCACTGACATATATTACAATATATTCTACCATTTTTGTTTTGGCATACTATCGTATTGTTCATGGAAACAAGAGCCAGGACACAAATGTTCAAAGAATGGCACATCAATCCCTTCTCAAAGGTACACACTAACATTAAAATTCATTAGTGTGTCAAAATCCTCTGAGTTCAGCCCAAATTTTCTCAGTTCCAGACTCTAAGTATCTCAAAAGACAGTCACTCACTTCTCATAGCAAAGGAATGAGAAAATACCAAAAGATAAAGATTTTTTTTTTTTGGTAGAGAGGTGACATAAAGAGAATATATCACCATGAATACTATATCCTTACTAATCATTTACATTCCATCTACCATAGAAATGTACTTCAGTTTTGAATCCAAAGTTTAAAACCTTCTTCATGCCTAACTGTAAACCACATGTTATAGATGGTATCTGGTTCTGAATAGACAAGATTGGGGAATTAGTATAGTTTAACTTTTAGGGAAATATGAGGCTGATATTGGTCCATAATGTAGTTTGGCAGGAAGCTGAGGAGGCCTCATGGAAAGACCTTGGTAAGTAAAAGACAGAGAGAGGGAGAGAGAGAGAATATTACTTAGAATTCTATAAGTAAAAGGTTTTATTTTAAGTTAAAAATAAAGAATGTTTTAGATAAAAATGGATTGTTTATAATAAAAGTAGTTGTTGTCTTAACAATTAAAGCTTGCGACAGAGACTCTGTTAGAGTATGCTGCATGCTGAACCTGTTTAAGGATAAGACACCTGGAGAAATGTGACTTGCCAGAGTCACTCCTGTTTATGGCCTTACAGGTTTGGTCACCTACATATCTTTCTTTTTCAGTAGGATAGGTGAATTACCCACTGTCTCACATGGGTGTGGCATTCTTTTCCTAAAGGAGGATCTTGGAGCCTATATGCATATTATGAAAGCATCAAAAGACAAAGTGGTAAATATAAATACCCAGCATCTTCTAATATGAAATATGTTAATAAAGGAGACAGAGAAACACTTAAGTCTACCATCTGACTTAGGACCATGCCCTTTACTCTTGCCTCAAGTTTTCCTCCTCTTAACAAAACTAATTCTTAGTTTAAAAGGTTCATATCTGGGCCCCATGTCTATGGGGACCCTATTAGAATCTCCTGGGACTTCAAATGCATTTGAGTCTCGGAACCAAATAGCAATGGTATTTGTATCAGTTTAATGTAGTAATCATATACTGGATTAATTATATCTATTATGATCAGTTTGGGAATCAAAACAAATATGAAAATGAAAGTAGGAATAAAAGGGATGAGGGGAGGGGACTGTAAGATATAAAATCTGACATTTTTTTCCAAGATAAACATATTTTGAGACAGTTTAGGTCAAGTTATAGAAAAACAGAAAACACTAGACCTTTACCAGCAGCCTAATTACCATCCACCACAGAAAAACAGTGATAATCTAACTACCTTTTCCACTCAAACTAGAAGTTTAGAATAGAAAACTACTAACAGCCAAGTTTGCTCAGTGACCTGCAGACACAGCAAAGTCACGTTCCTTGATAATCTTTAAAATGAACAGGATGTGAAGCATCGAGATGAACTCACACAGATTTAGCTGAGTGAAAGGCAAATGTGAGGAGCTGCTGTTCAGGTAAGACCTAGATGCTGTGTAAGACTGTACCTTCTTAATGACTCAGCTAACGAGGAAAGGGATAAAATGGCCTGTGCTAGAATAATAAAAAAGAAAAACATAGTTTCTCAGGTTCCGCCAGCACACAAGTCATTGTGGACTGATGCTTTGCATTGCAAGGTCAAAAAACAAACTGGCCAGCTCTCACACCTGTGAATCTCTAGTGCTCTGATTGTAAGCCAAGATTCCATGATTCTCACAGTTCAGAAGATAAATTTTACTAGGACATAAGATGTATACACATTAAGGAAAAACACTGATCAATTAAACATCAAAATTAAAAATTTCTTCCACAAATAAACAAGAATGAAGAAATGGATCACAAAATCACAACAACATATGAAAATATATTTGTATTCAGAATTTATAAAGAATTTGTAAAGCTCAGTATGAAGGAGGCAGACAGCAAAATTTAATAAATTAGTAAAAGTTTTGTTGGACAGACACTTATCAAGAAGACGAATGGAGATGACACTAAAGATAATCAAACACCAACAAATTAAAGTTAGTATCACAATGGAATACAATATCATATCTCTCAGAATGATTGAGATTAAAGAGAAACATTGATGGCAGTCTAGACTAACCAGAATATACATGGATGGTGGGAATATAAACATACGGCCATTTAGTGAAACAGGTTAGCAGCTTATTAGGTTAAGAATGCATATATTGGACAGAAGTCTGTCTACAGTTGAAGCAAGTGGTTTTTCTTGCCAAGAGAATGGCTTACCACCAATTTAATCATCTCCCACTGGAGATTCTTCGATGCTCATCTTCTACTTGGAGTAATATAGGGGGTGCTGTCAGGAGCTGACATGTCTCGATATCAAAAAATCTTAAGTTAAGAAAAAATCTTTGAATGCCATATTTTGCAGATCTCTTGAGGTTTTTGAAGATGCCCTCTCTATCTCTTATATTTAGATAAGCAAATATTGCTTGTCTCTTAGCAACTTGATTTCTGAGTAGCTTAGAAAATAACTGTGATAGACTGTCATAGTAACTAAAATGACACGTTTTCATGACTATTAGTTTCCGTTTCTTAATTATCCTAAACAGTTTATGTCGGTTGGTAGCGAGAGGTCAAAACTTGACATTTCATTTTTAAGTATTACTACAAACAATACCTTTAAGAAGCGTTACCCTTAATTTTGTATCAATATACAAAGATCAATACCAATGTGGCCAAATATAATCTTAATTTTGTATCAATATACAAAGATCAGTACCGATGTAGCCCAATACAATCTTAATTTTACATTAATATACTAGGGTCAATACCATTGTGGCCAAATATAATCTTAATTTTGTATCAATATACAAAGATCAATACCGATGTAGCCCTATACAATCTTAAATTTGCATTAATATACAATGATCAATACCAATTTAGCCCAATATAATATTAATTTTGTATCAGTATACAAAGGTATAAAGCTATATTCAATAATCTGTCCTTTTTTCTTGTTCTTTCCTATACTATGTCTATGTCCCATTTTTCTCAAGTCTGTTCACTCCTATATAGGAGAGAAAGGAGGATACAGAAAAGCAAAAGAGAGAAGTCCCTGTGTCTAACCTCCAAAACCCATTTAACAAGACCATTTAACAGCTTGTAGTCTTTTCCCCTAAATAACAAAATTTTCTATTATCTATCAAATAACCAAAGGGGAGGAACACCCTCCCCACCTTCTGGGGATGGGACGTTGTTCTCTTAAAATGACTTCCTGCTGATTTGGGACGTAGTAAACCTGTTTGGGGCCCAAATAAGAATGGAAAAATGGTTAAAAATGTTAATAGAATCATTTGATGTTCAGTCCCTTTGTGCTCAGCTATTTAGATGTCCTACGAAGTTCATAGACAGAAGCTGATCTTCAGAACTTTACTGAAGATCTGGCTGGAGTAGTCTGTGGAGCTGAACGATCTTAGCGA
>CAJQZJ010033828.1:2909982-2920247 GCA_907164525.1 Lophiomys imhausi | reverse complement strand
CACACACACACACACACACACACACACACACACACACACACACACACCAAAAGAAAACAGAACAAAACAAAACAAAATATCTAAAACAACCCTGATTAATAAAAGAACTGCTTTTATTATCTTAATAAGTGTTATAAAAAGAACTGGTATCATCCCAGATATTAAGTTGTACTACAAAGCCATAGTAATAAATACAGGCACACTGATCAAAGGAATTGAATTGAAGATCTAGACACAAATTCACATGCCTACGGACACTGTATATTTTTTTTTTAAATATAAAGAAGGCAGTAATATACACTGAATAAAAGACAGCAACTTTAACAAATGTTGCTGGTCAAACTGGGTTACTGTACATAGAAGAAGGCAAATAGATCCATATTTTTCACTCTGAAACCTCAATTCCAAATGAATCAAGGACCTCAACATATGGCCAAATACACCAAATCCGATAGAAGAGAAAGCAGGGAATTGATTTGAGCTCAATGGTCTAGAAAATATCCTTTGGAACAGACGCTGATAGCACAGGCACTAAAAACAACAATTAATAAATGGGCCTCATGAAGCTGAAAAGCTTCTGTGTGGCAAAAGACACCATCAGTGGGACAGAGTGGTAGATTACAGAATAGAAAATATCTTACAGGGCTGGAGAGGTGGCTCAGAGGTTAAGAGCACTGGCTGTTCTTCCCAAGGTTCTGAGTTCAATTCCCAGCAACCACATGGTGGCTCACAGCCATCTACATTGAGATCTGCCCGGGCATATATGTAGAGCAAATACTGTATACATAGTAAATAAATAAATGTTTTAAAAAAAAAAAAAAAAAAAGAAAATATCTTACAAAGTACAAAATAAAAAATTACACATCTGATATTGGTTTAGCATCTAAAGTATATACAGAATTTAAAAATGTAGAATCAAGAAATCAAATAACCCAATTTAAAAATAATGCACAGAGCTCAAGAAAGTTTTTCATAAGATAAAATATACTGGCTGAGAAACACTTAAAGAAAATTTCTATATCCTTAGTCATCAGGAAAAGCGAAACAAAACTACTTTGAAATTTCATCTTACACCAGTCACAATGGCCAAGATCAATAAAAATTGACAGGTCATGGTAGCTGGTGTTTGGGATACGGGAAACACTCATCTATTGCCGGTGGGAATGGAAACTTTCATAACAGCTGTGGAAGTCAGTGGATTTATCTGGGTCTTCAATACAAGTCCATTGATCAACATGCTTTTTAAAATTTTTATGTCAATACCATATAGTTTTTATGACTATAGCTCTGTAGTACCACTTGAGATCTGGTTTGGAGATACTTAACAGGATTTTCTAGGTATCTTGTTTTTGTGTATGTGTGTGTTTCCATATGAAGCTGAAAATTGTCTTTTCTATTTTTGTGAAGATTTGTATTCAAATTTTACAAAGATTGCCTGGATTCTGTAGATTATTTTTGGTAGGATTTCATTTTTCACTACATTAATTCTATCAAGCCACAAGCATGGGAGATCTCCCTAGTAGACTGTGGCTATAGATCTACCTGAAGATTCAGCTTTGAGGCATATACACAAATGACTGTTCACTCTACTACAGAGGCGCTTGCTTGTCCATTTTCATCTGCTGTATTCACAATAGCCAGAATCTGGAAACAGTCCACATACCTATCAATGTATCAGGAAACTAAGGTGCATTTACATAATGGACTATTCCTCAGCTGTTTAAAACAACATGAAATTTGCAGGCAAATGAAGAGAGCTAGAAAAAAATAATCCCAAGCCAAAGCAATTATTGCATACATTCTCAAATATGTGGATGCTTGCTTTTAAGATGGATGACAAGAAAAAAAAGTGTCTTCAAGATACAAAAGTACTTAAACAGATATGAAACCACAGAGACAGTGGCAGCACTTATAGGGCCTGCACAGCTATAAACAGATGGGGTCCCAGTACTAAGAGAAGAAATGGACAAGAGCCCCCATCCCTGACACAGAAGCTATCTCCAATTGACAACAACTTGCCATGGAAAAATTAGTTTTCTTCAAGGATGTCTTGCTAGGTATACAAGTCTCACTTAAGAAAGCCTCCATGTTCAGCAGTTAATTGCCAACACAAAATAAACTCAATGTTATTTTTGGAGATATTTTGTCTCATAATACTTTGTGCATTTTTAAAATGTTATTTGTCTTATGGTTGTCTATTATGGTTTCTGAATTTGTTCTTTCATTTGTTTTGTTTGTTTGTTTTTTTAGTGTATGTGCCTCTGTGTATGTATGTTTTTCCTGTACTTCTAATTTTTCTTTTCCCTGTTCATCTTTGTTTTGCTTTGTTTTGTCCTGGTATATTTGTTTGTTTTCTTGTTTGTTTACTGGTCTGTTTGTTTTTGAGAGAAAATGAGAGAAAGAAAGAAAGAAAGAAAGAAAGAAAGAAAGAAAGAAAGAAAGAAAGAAAGAAAGGAAGAAAGAAAGAACGAAAGAAGGGATAGAGTTGGGTGGGTGGGGAGGTTGGGAGAATCTGGAAGGAGGCAAGGAAGTGAGTACTGTGATTATAATATATTGTATAAAATCATTTTAATAAAATAGTTAACAAACAAGGAAATAAAGACAGCCTTAGGGGTGTAAGAGCACTTTCCTGTATCTGACTTCAGTAGATGTAGCCCAAGGTGAGAAAAGGTTAATAAAAAGAGGCATATTCTGGCCTTGTAAGAACAGTCAGAATGAGAAATTCTTTCCACCACAGTGCCTGGGTTAAATATAGAGTATCTAACATTACTGAATTTTAATTGTGTGAACTACCATATTCACCAGTTTTCTTTAGTCTGCATTTTGAATCCTTTAAGTTGAATGAGACCTCATTAGACTACTACCCATATATAAACCTCTCACAAATCACATTTCCTTGGGCACTAGAGAGAATTTGCTCTAAACAAACTCAAAGATATTTTCATTTTACTCCACTCTATTCTTCGACTCTAATATCTCAGGAGCAGCGAATAGTTAACATATTCTTACCTTTATATTTTGGATGAAATCTTCTTTTGCATAATTCTGCACTAAGGTGCAAATTTTGTCACTAGCAGAAGGAGGAATTGTGAAAGATGATTAAAAAATAATGAGGTTTTGGTGCCACAAATGTGTTCATGGATTCAGACACCCAAAAGTAGGTTGTAAATAGGTTTCATTTTCATCTTTTTATATAAAGAATGTTTTGTTCATGTGCTTTTATTTTAGAAGGTTAAACCTCTCAGGTTCACCTGTGTTAAACATTAGCCTCTGAAATAGTCTCATTGATTAATTAACTCTATTTACTACCACCACTGAATAGTCTCAAAAGCTAGAAAAGGAGGAAAATTATGTAATTGGGACACTGCATATTGATAAATACATATATTCACTTGTTTTACCCGAATTAGCTACTATTTTTGAAATACTATCTATCTACATCTAGTTAAGTGTTTATAAACAAAAAAAAAATGGCATCAGGAATTCTTCAGATGTCTTGAGATGAGTCCCAGAATACTTTCTTTTTATTTTTTATCTGACTTAGTAAAATACTGAAGGAAAATAATTAATGAACTTTGATCAAAAGCAAAGATTAATATTTTTGGTGTTCCCACTAGATGTTGAAGAGTGAAGATAAGAATGAGGGATTAGTTGTTTGAGAAGAAAGAATAGAACAATAATAAAAATGATAATATATGATGTTATTTGTATAGTAATAGTAAGGAAGGATTACAAACTTCTGAGAAAATTACAGTGATATGTCTTACACTTTGAAATGCAATTATAGGTAAAAGAAAAAAGCTTCAGAAATTAAATTAGCTCTTTTTGAGTTGTTATCTAAACACATAATTTTGGAGTCTAATATATCAATTGAGATTGAAAGTCATTAAGGAATCATTCATCTACAAGAAATATCAGCAAAAAGCAATGCATCCAGATGCTTATAAAATTTTTATTTTAGGAAATACTCAGAGACATAATATATACAGTTTAAAATGAGGGATACAAAGAGGCAGGAAAGCTATTTCATCTTAATTTAGTAAACGTTTCCTTCTTGAAATGGAAGCAAAACTCCAAGATATGAAATTTCAAGGAGCCTTCCTTTTGAATTTAAGACACATCTGGTAAACCTCACAAGAACTTCAGGGTTGTTGAAAAAAGTATTGTATATGATAAGACACTGTTTTACTTCTCTCTGCATTGGATAAAAGTATATGTCCATTGTACAAGACTATGTGTTCAAGAAAATAAGATTTTGTAATTATGCTAGGAAATAATATAACTTGTATGAAGGCTCCAAGGTTGGTGCTTTGTCAATCAAAACCTTTGTCATAATGAGAAAAAGGTTTTACTTACCTCATTATCTAAATTTTATAAAACAACAAACATAATTTATTCCTTTGATTTTTTTGAAAAGATCTATATTTATTTATAAGTGCATGCTGGTTGGCCTTGGAAGGCTTGAAGAGAGTGTAGATGATTGTGAACCACCATGTCAATTTTGGGAACCCAGCCCAAGTCTTCTTTGGAAGCTCTCCATCTCCTCTTCAGAATTGTAAACCAGATCCTAGAGAAATCGTATGGACTATTACTATTTTTACCACTTAAAACACATTTTTCGAACTTTCGAAGTGGTGGCACATGCCTTTAATCCCAGCACTTGGAGGCAGAGGCAGGCAGATCTCTGTGAGTTCAAGGCCAGCCTGGTCTACAAAATGAGACCAGGACAGCCAGGGATATACAGAGAAACCCTGTCTCAAAAAAACAAAACAAAAAACAAAAAAAGAAAACAAACAAACAAACAAAACCCCCACATTACTCATCCATTCTGATAATGATTGATAGATTTGACCCTTTTTCCTTTTCTAATCTTTTGGGCTTCCAAGCAGTTGCTCTGCTCCTCTGTGCTCCAGGAAAGGAATAAATGAACCATATCATTAAAAGATCAAATCCCCACTGCTTTGTGACAATGATTGGCTCAGGGATGGATTAATAGCTCACCATGGATGTCATTTGGCCATGTCCAGCCACATCAGGGTTCCATGCAGGCAATGAGGAGGATCAAGGCTGAAAAAGAAATGAGGTAGCAAGAGCAAAGGGTCCAAAACTTTGGTCAGCGGGGCTAGGAAGGCCGATGACCCAGGCCACAAGTGTATTAATGGCACACCTCTTTATACCCACTCAAATGGAGAAACAGAAAACAAATCATCTAAGAGTACCACAGCAGAGTAACAGGGAGTTCAGACTATCTCAAGTTCCTCTTTACCAAGGTGCATTCTGGAACAGCAAACAAAGCATTTCACTTCTCAATGTCTGGAACATTTGGGCACATAGGTACTGGGGAAATTTCAAGTGCCAGTTCCTGCCCCACAGACCCCTGCCAAGGCCCTGGAGCCAGCCCATAGCTTGCTTTATCTGACAAGACTATGGCTAGGTGAGAGACATATGCTATCTACAGGGCTCTGGGGAGTCTGCAATCCAGCCTAGTACAACAGTCATCTTTGGAACATATCATCTTTGTGAAGAAAAAAATTATTTAAATACATGGATTAAAAATTAAGAGACCAATGGTGGGGCTGACACACACAGGAGAACCACAAAGAAATAATGCTTCCCCAAGGGAAAGAAGGAACCTCAGAACTTCAGCATTTTAGAGATATGTTAAATTATCTTTAAATATTTTCAGATATTTCTATAGAGATTGGAGAGAATGCAGGCACAAGGAAGATATAGAAAGAGCAACATTTGACAGATTGTAAGGGAGCAAACACTACCTGGGTGTCTAAGGGTTTCTGTTGCTGCAACAAAACACTGACCAAAAGTGAGTTGGGAAGGAAAAGATTTATTTGGCTTACACTTCTAGATCATAATCCATCATTGGAGGAAGTCAGGACAGAAACTCAAGCAGGCTTAACCTGGAGGCAGGATCTGAGGCAGAAGCCAGGAAGGGCTGCTACTTACTGACTTGCTCCACATGGCTTGCTCAGCCTTCTTTCTTCTTAGAACCCAGGATCATCAGCCCAGGGATGGTACCACCCATAATGGGCTAGGCCGGCTCCCATTGATTGCTAATTGAGAAAGTGCCTTACTGTTGGATCTCATGGAGGCATTTCTTCAACTGAAACTCCTTTCTCTCTATCATGGATCAAATTGACACATGAAACAAGCTAGTACAATGGAGATAGGGTATGTGGATTCTTCTGATAAAATGACTCAAGAATATTTTCAAATAGGGAAAATTACATTGCTTCAGTAGACATGAAATCCAGCAGTCTGGCACTGTTTCTCCTTTCTCTATTTAATCCAATCTTTGTTGAAGCTTACTTGACATTTTTATTTTTCATTCATTAGGTTTTAACGAGAAATAATTGAATTTTTGACACGTGATAAAAATTGGAAGTCCAGTGAAAAAGACTCTGAGCTTCAATTTTCTTAAAAAATTCACGAGATCGTAGCCATGACCTGAAATGCTCATTAAGTGTGGAATACTTAGGATAATCCTTCCTACCATTTATTTTTGAAGAATATAAAATAATGAAAATGCCATCATTTTATTAGTACATGTTTGAAAAAAATCATTATTCCTTCACCATAGAACTTTGTATTTTATTACAGATAAAATATTACGGATTGTGAGCTTTGATTCTGGTGACAGAAGCTATAAGGAAGGCAAGCCAAATGCTGTTATTCTTCCTTATATTACAAACAAAAACCCCAGTCAAAGCAACAACAAATTGGATAGAGGATATTGAAAACTGCAAATTAATTAATGTAGTTATTAGTAAGTATAAACTGTAATATTAGGCTGGCAGAGTGGCCGACAGAGTAGCCAGTGGCTAGGCAGAGGAGCAGGCTGCCTGGCCTGAGTGCCTTCACTGGTTGCCTAACTTATCCTGGAGAAAGCCCTGGGACCAAAGGTGGCCTACACCACCTATAACCTAAACTCTGTTAATTAATATAAGTTGTTATATTAGGCCAGTAGAATTACCAGCAGTTTGGCGGGAGATTCGCCTGGGCTCAAGGGGAGTCTGGGAATCCAACAGCCCGGGACTGCTTGGACTGAGGGCCTATAAGCTGCCACAGTCTTTTCCCCAATAATTAAACACACCAAGATCTTTTAATATTTTAACGCTTAGCCCTTAGTTGGGCAGACTCTCAATTAGCTACTCTAAGCTAACCCCAAACTAACATGTGCCTGTGAGTACCTTCCAGACTTCTCCAGACGTCTTTCTCCTTCTTTGTCTCCTGGCGGAAAGAGGAAAGAGTCTCTGTGTGTGTGGAATTCCTACTGATCTGAGGAAGTTCCGCCTTCCTATATATACTCTTTCTGCCCAGCTAATTGGCCATAAGCAACTTTTATTAACCAATCAAGAGAATGCCTCAGAAGGAGCCGTAACCAGATCTCAGCATTGAATTCAATGTATCGGAAACAATATTAGACCTTCTCTCAACATCTCCCCCTTTAAGTCTAGCAAAAGGTTCCTTTTCTTAACAATAAACACAATACAGTAACAATAACAATAAATACAATAAAAAAATTATGAAAACTAAAAGGTGTGACATATATCTCTCTTGATGAGTTTAAGGATCTATACCTAATTCAACTTCCATCCTAACTTACATTATTAACTAAACCATCTTAACCTTAAAACATCCTTTTAATTCCTAGATGATTTAAAATTTACTGTGATGTTATAACTATGTAGTCTTCAATCACATCAGAAACCTGAGAAGGATAAATATATCTGAATAGATAGGAAGTGCAGAGCAAGCAACTTCCAAAACTATGAAATGACAGACAACTGGCTGTCTAGTCAGTCCCCAGTTTCTAGAACATTAGAGCATCATCTTCAGCCTTCTGGCCAAGCATGTCTCACAGACTTAGTTGTGGAGCAGGAAATAAGACTTGCCCATTCTGTCTATGCAGAATCAGGCCATCAATTTACCTGCATTGAGCTCTGGTCCATTTTTGTACTGTAATATAGTCTGTTGAGAGAGCAGGGGCATTTCTGCCCAGTAGGAATTATCTCCTGATGGGAGATTTCTTGATGCTCATTGTCTCCTTCCAAGTCCAATGGGAACTGTCAGGAGCTGACAGTCTCATGTCAAAGAAATTTTAAAATAACAAAAATATCTTTAAATGCCATATTCTGCAAATCTCTTGAAGTTTTTGAAGACCATCTATCCATATCCATTGAGTAAGCAAATGTTGCTTGTCTCTAACAACTTAATATCCTAAACAACTCGAGTTCAATTGAAATTTTATAACTACTATGCCTTCAACCCTATCAAAGACATAAGAAGGGATAAAGTTATTATTTGAGTAGGAAGCATAGGAAAGCAGCTTCCAAAAAGAAATATGACAGTTTGTGATAGTTACTGTCAAAAGGACTAGAACTTCACATTGTAAATTTAAAATTACATAGGTACAATACCTAGTTAAAATATAGCCTTAATTTTGTATCAATATACAAAGATCTATAGGAGTAGATTCAATAATCTACCCTTTATCTTATCAATTCTATACTATATATCCATATTCCCTCTCTCACTTTGCTTAACAAGACCATATAATGATTTGTCACCATTCCCCTTAAACGACATCTATAACCCATCAAATAACCAAAGAATCATCCACCCCACTTTTTGGGAACGGGACGTTGTTCTCTTAAAACTTCTTCCTGTTGAATTGGGACGCAGAAAACCTGTTTAGGGGCCCAAATAAAATGAAAAAAAAAATGGTTAAGCAAGTAAATTGTAACATTTGTTGTCCAGTCTCTAGGTGCTGAGCTATTTGAATGTTCTGAGCAATTTGTAGTTCGAAGCTGGACTTTGGTAGGAAAGTTCAGGAGTCCATTGATGTCCTGTCTGGAACAGTCCTTGAGGTTGGGCCATCTCAGCAAGCTGTTTGAAGTTGTTCTGGATGCAGATTTTGGAGGAAACAGCTTTTGAGGCAATCTATGAGGCTGGATCATTTGGGTTACTTGTCTTGTCTTCTGTGAACTCAGGTCCCATTGTTCTGAAAATATACAATTTCTCACAAGTAACACATAGTTCTGCAATCACCAAAATGCATTGGATGTGCAGGATGCACAAATCAATGAAGGAATATTTCCTGTTATTTGAACAGAAGAAAGACATTTGTAAGTCTCCATTCATGCCATAAAAAGATGGCATGTAGTATCTTTCCTAGGGCAAATTGTCTTTTGGACAATAGAAGAAAAACAATTTTTTTTTATTTTTCAAAAAAAAATCTTGAAAATTTGAAACTAAAATTTATCTTTAAGTGTATATAAAAGAGACAAAAAAAATAGTGAGGGAAAGAAGAAAATCCCCAAATCCAATTCACAACACATAACATATATCCATTCTTCCCAGAGGACAACAAACAATCACAACACTTAACATAGCACACACAAAAAACGTCCAACCCATCTTTTGGGAATGGAGTGTAAATATTTTTGGGTACCCTTCAAAAATTGAGATATTGGCCAATTCCCAGGAAAGTTACCTATAGCTTTTGTTGTCCAGTCTCTGTAAGATCGATCATTTTTTGGACTAGTGCTTTTAAAAATGATTTGCATGCAAAGTTTTTAAGAAAACAGTGATTTAAGCAATATGCTAGGTTGAATCTTCTGGCCCATTTGTCTTGTTGTTATTGTCATTCAGTCCTTGGCTCTGAAAATAAATTTTTGCTCTAAATTTGAGCAAATGGAAGGCATGTAACAACTTTGTAAGTCCATTTTAAGGCATAAACACTATCCATCCTGGATAAAAGATTGGAATATTCATGAACACAATAAACTCTGTCCATCCTGGATAAAAGATTGGAATATAATGAAAACCATAAACACTTCCATCCTGGATAAAAGATTGGCATTAACACCATAAACTCTGTCCATCCTGGATAAAAGATTAGAATATCATGAAAACCATAAACTCTGTCCATCCTGGATAAAAGATTGGAATATCATGAAAACTATACGGTTAATAAAATACTCTTACCATGCGAAGACATTCTTATTTCAGCTAATGGGAGCTTCTCCCTGATCAGATCTAATCTTTACAAGTTTTGTTGGTAACCACAATTTTTCATTCCCTGTAGATACATAGGCATAACCACGTCCCCATCTTAAAACCATTGCAGGTTTCCAGTCTAAAGTTAACATATCCTTATAATATATTGGTTGATTTAATTCCTCAGTTTTTTGTATAACATAATGTCTCTCAGCTGCAGTGGTACCCTTTTCACCAACATTTAGGAA
>CAJQZJ010033828.1:2837635-2893925 GCA_907164525.1 Lophiomys imhausi | reverse complement strand
TCCTATATAATCAGTTATATTTATCCCTCTCAGGTCTCTGAGGTGGTAGATTTTTCTTTTGTAAGAGATGATTACATAAATTGAATATAAGTTGATTCCTATATGCCTAAGATAAGAACATGGTGTTTTATGATCCTCTTCTGTTTGTCATCATATAGCAGGAGCCTTTAATATAGTCAATGAAATATTAAACATAAATTTAGGATATATATATTAGTATGTATAGAAGGTGGCTCTGTTAAATTTTTATTTGGAGATATTAAATTGTGGTAAGATACATGTAACATAGGATTTACCACATCAACCATTTGAATACTTGGATTATTAATATTAAATGTATCTATATTTTTGTTGTACCACCTTCATCACATACGTTTCCAGAATATTTTTAATCTTTCAGAACATCTACACCTATTAAGCAAACACTACTCCTTGTCTCTTAACTTCAGTCACTGACAACCACTGTTTACTTTGTTTCTGAATTTTACTTCTTTATGGATCTTATACATATCAGTGTAATCGCATAGTATTTGTATTTGGGGGTTGGCTTATTTTACTAAGCACAATATTTTAAAGGCTTATTCACATCGAAACATGTGAAAATATTTTATTATGTTTTAAAACAGATAAACGATCTTCCAATCTATGAATGTTTGTATTTCCATTTAAGTACTCTATAGACATTTGAGTTTCCTTTATATTTTTGTTGCTATGAATAATACTCCTGGAAACATGTGGGTGGTGCAGGCTTTCAGATGTCTGTTGATTTTTATTTTCAATTCTTTAAACAAATATGGAGAAATAGTACTGCAAGATCAGACAACAATCTGTGGTTTATGTAGGTATTTCCACATACTTTAACACAGTTATTATTCCTGTTGTCTTTCCTAACAAAGGTGAACTGGGCTTACCAATTCCATACAGATTTTTAAATCACTTTTTAATGGAATAGTAATGGGTTGAAGAGAATTAGAAGGGCTATAAGACCCTTCCACCGAGTAATTACAGAATACTTCTTGCTTGGCCAAAATATTTAATAAACTTTTAATTAGCATGTTACTTCATCTTAAAACTGACTGTACATTAATTAAAAATGTTTTTTTCCCTCAGTAACAAAGCAACACAACCAAAAGCAAGTCAAGCAAGAGTTTGTTTTTCCTTATGCTTCCTTTTCAAAAGATTAGAAGCTCATCATGATGGGAATGCTGGTTACTTTTATGTCAGCTTGACACAAGTTAGAGTCATTTGTGAAAAGAAAACCCCAATTAACAAAATTCCCTTTCTGGAATGACCTATGGGAAAGCCTATGTTACATTTTATTGATTGATGCTTCATTCACTGTGGGCAGCACCACCCCTGGGCCAGTGGTCTTGGATGCTATAAAAAGGCAGGCTGTATTTATTTCTGTTGGTTTTGTATTGTATTTATTGTTATAAGAAAAAGAACCATTTGTTGAACTAAAGGGGGAGCTGTTGGGAGAAAAAAGATATACCTTAAACTTTAAAAAAAGGGAAGAGGATGGGGGATTGAGAGGGAAGAGGGTGGGAGGGTGGGACTGGAGGGGGGAGTAGGGAGGAGATTGTGATTGAGATGTATCTTGAAGAAATAAAAAAAAAAGCCATGGATAGAAAATCAGCAGTCAGCACTCCTCCATTGCTTCCCTTAAAGATTATATCAGGGCCGTTTGATATTATAAATTAAGAATCTGTAGTTATGGACAACTGAGGAGAAGAAAGTGTCAGCCATGATCAACAGAGATCATCATCTTTGAAATAAAATATTCTGGGAGTATCATCAGGGTCAGCACACAGAGGCTGTGATCGAAGGGGCCTATGGCTGGCAGCTCAAGTCAATAATGTATAAGAGTCAGCCAGGTGGTCCTGGTTTTGAAGACATGAAGGGGTCATGGAGAGCATTTGAGGCCTGGTACTGTATGGAAGGGCTGGAACTCTTAATGACAGGCCTGAAGAATCTATTACTGAGGTTCAACCTTAGTTGCAGACAAAGTTCCAGGATTGAAGGGGTCCTGGAGAAAATTTGAGGCTTGGCACCATGTTGTGAGGTCAGAGTCCCAAAGAGAGCCCAAGAGATCCTATTGGTGAAATTTCAGCCCAGTTGTAGAGACCCTGTCATTTTGGAGTTATTGGTATCATGGAACCACCAAGGAGAGCAGGCACTATGGAGTGTAGCTGGCTAGAACCTTGGAGACAAGCATTTGAATGGCAGCTGCTGAGAAGGATGACTGTCCAGGATGGCATGGTGGCAGGAGCAGGAGGCACATACATGTGACTGGAGCTAAGATGAAGCCAGAAATTCTGACAATATTTCAGCAGCGACATGCTTCCATAGTCAGGGATTTGGAAGGAGCCTGACTGGAAAACTGCTGAGCCAGCAGGGAGAAGAGCATGAGCACATCTCTTCAAATGGGCAAAAAACATGGGGATCCATGTGCCGCATACGAATGCTTATCAATCAAAGAACATGGAAATCCATGTGCCCTATATGAATGCTTATCAAAGAACATGGGTATCCATGTGCCCTATATGAATGCTTATCAAAGAACATGGGGATCCATGTGCCCCATATGAATGCTTATCAAAAGATGATAGAAGCTGAGGAGGAATTCAATAATCAAATAGATAGAATGATCCAACCTGCTTACAGTCAGGCTTTTTTCTAGGCCATCTTATCTTTGCCCAATGGACCGATGAACAGAGTGACCATGGTGGCAGAGATGGGGGGGGGAGGTTGTGAGTGGGTTTGAGAACACAGACTCTCATTCACCAAGACTGACCTGAATATGCCTGCTGTTGAGTGCCATCCCTGCCAGCTGCAGACACCAACACCGAGCCTCTGATGGGACACCAGTTCATGGTGTAATCAGACAGAGAGATGTTTATCTTGATGATATTGAGACATTCCCATTACAGAAAGGGCAGTACTTATGCTAACTAGGATTGTGACTTATTTTGGTTATAAAATTCCATTTCCCACCCATAATGTTGCTGCCCAAACTACTATCAACAAATTATAGAACATCTTATCCTCCATCATGGTATTCCACACACCACTTCTTATCAAAGAAATCACTTCATGGCCAAAAAGTGCTGCAGTGGCCTCATAGCCATGCAATTCACTAGTCTTACCATGTTCCACATCATCTTGAAACAGTCAACTTCGTAGAATGGTGGAATGGCCATATTTGGATGCAGTTACAGTGGCATTTAAATAGCATCAGATTGGAGCAGGGAGATACAGAAGGATGCTTATGTCTTGAACCAGCCTCTACTATAAGGCTTTTCCTATAGCGATTTTTCACAGGTCCAAGAATCAAGGTGTGGCAGTAGAAATAGCACCACTCACTATTACCTCTAGTGAGCCACTAGGAAATGATTGAATCTGCTTCCCATTATTGGATGCTCTAATGACCTAGAAGTTTTAAATTGAGAGGGCTTGTGTTTCTGCCATGATGACAAATGTCTTATACTTTGCAGTGATGAAGGTATGGTTCATCTCCAGGGAAAGAATGAAGACCTGGGGAGGTATTTGTTAAGAGTGGAGGAAGTAGAAAATGGGTAGTGTAGAAAAGGTAAATAACAGTTTAGGTCACATGACCAGCTTTGGCTAAGAGAATTGACACAAATGTTTCTCTCTTGTCCTATTTTATAAGAACATATTTGTACACATATACACATTTATTAGGCAGATATTTGTCTTTTCTTTCCCCTATTTCTTTACAATGTAATGTCACTTGAGATCATATCAATTGGTAATTACTCTAAATCTATATTATCACATTTAACTTATTAAACACTAAAAATACAAACCATTCCTTAAATGATTTTGTAACCTATCCTAATATATATATATATATATATATATATATATATATATATATATATATAATGCATTTCTGGCTGGATGTGGGGTAGTAATATGTTAGACAAAATTATGAACCTACTCACTTGTTTTTGGATATGTGATTGGAAGTCATATTGATAGGGAGTAGATGTGGGATGGCTAATCTTGGTTTTCAATGTAAATGGATCGGCAATCAACTCAATGCAAATCACTTAGCACTCTAGTGAGCAGCTCTCTTGAATATTTGAATATTTGAAGTTAGACATGCTACTTAAATGTTGGCAGCACCTTTTGGTGGCATACCAGATAAAAAGAACATGCCAAGAGGAAACATTTGCCTCCTGCGTGCTTGCCTTCATTCTCACTAGCAAATTCATCAATCCTGTGGCTGCAGTGTTCATTTCCCAATATTAGAGTGAACAAGGACTTAAGACCAGAAGAGGCAATCCAGGAATCCAGTGCCAGGGATTATTGTGAAGTCTATCGTAGTGAACATGTAACTACCAGGTTATCAGCATCTCCAGTCTGAGATAGTTATTGTTTTATTGCCCAGACCATATTGTATTAGCTAGCTTAATAAAAACCATCTTAGGTACGCATAAATATATGTGTGTATACACATATATTAATATATACTTTATCAATTCTGCTCCTCTGGAGGACTCTAATATAATGTCTAATCTAATCTTTTGGTAATCATAACTACATATTATAAAAGATGCATGTGTCCCCATGTTCTTGTTTTGTCTTGAAATGCTAGGACAATAGGAAACATACTTCATTGATTCAGAATGATCTTGTCATGGGTAAATTCTTCAAAACCAAGCTGTGCCATGAAGATGTGTGTGAAAGTGTGTTAGCATGAATGCTTCCGGCTGAGAGCCTAGGGGACAATCTTGGTGGGGAGAAAAGGATGAAAGCTAACCAGGAGCACTTTCTCAGTAGTGTGAGCCTGTGAATTCTGGATATACATCCAAGTGACTCCTCACCAAATCACAAGGACGTTTCCTCATCTATGTTCATAGCAGCCTTATTTGTAATAGCTAGAAACTGGAAACATCCCAGATGTCCCTCAACAGAAGAATGGATTAAAAAACTGTGGTACATCCACACAATGGAGTACTACTCAACTATCAGAAACAATGAAATCATGCAATTTGCAGCCAAATGGATAGAACTAGAGAGGCTTGTAGGGGTTAGATAAATTAGATTTAGAAAATATATAGGAGTTTCTGATACTGTCTCTTAATTCGGGGCCTGAAAAGCATTATCAGCATGAAGTCAGGAAAAACAGGAAAGACTTAATAGACTGAAAAACAAGGTTGAAGTCAGGAAAAACAGGAAAGACTCAATAGACTTGAAGAAACAAAGTATCTGGCCTGACATTGTTTTCAGCTGCTAAGTGGGTGGAGCCCAAATTAAGCTGAAACAAAGTTCCTCCTATTTAAGGACAGTGCATGGAGCCCAGAAGGAGAAGAGGCCCCTGATGCTAGAGAGCTCCAAGAGTCCTGCTGAAAAAAGGGCTGGCCATTGATGGCCAGCTCTCTCCCTGAAGCAGAAAGAAGCCAGTGAGCAAAGAAAGCCTGAGCAAGACACCAAAAGGCCAAGGACTGGACCCTGTGGCTCAGCTTTTGCCTGGAGGGGTTTGATCTGTCCAATCAGTGGCCTAGGGGAAACGGTGCCTGGCTTTAAGGACTGAGGCAGAGCAGCTGAGTTCCTGATTCAAAAGAGGTAAGTTGGCCTGCAGACGGCTGGGGTCTCCCACAGAGAAGAAAGCATGAAGCCTTATTTAAGGTGAGACTTCAATAACCAACTTACCCTGACGAACCTGCATCTAAGAGATCCAGAAAAAGGACTGCTAAGTGCGTTAAAGAATCTACAACAAAGATTGTTCCTGATGACTGAGGACCTGCCCCAGAGACTGTATATTCTAAAAGGTTATGAAAGTAGTTGTTATAATTATCAATAGGTTTAGTGGATAGGTTAAAGGGGTTGTAGGAATTTATAGGATTAATAGTTAAGAAATTGTTGGTGTTTGTTATAAGTGAATTTAGTAATAAATAAATAAGTGTTAAATAATAATTTAAAAGTTCGGTTACAGAGGCTCATCCTGAGTGAGCTAACTCAGACTCAGAAGGATGCACATGGCATCTATTCACTTATAGTCGGATTTTAGCTATATAGTACAGGATACCTATACACAAGCAAGGCACCAAAGGGAACATGGACATACACTTTTTTTTTCTTTTCTCCCTGTCAATGAGACACTTTGCCCTAGTGGTACTGCCTTGTAGGCCCCCAGTGTATGAGGAGGCTCTTGGCCCTAATATGACTGCTGAACTGGGGTGAGGAACTGTTTATGTAGGGACACTCCACTCCAGAGGAGTGGGATGGAAGGATTAAGGGGTAGAGGGTGGGAGGGACTGGGAGGGGTGGAAAGAGGACACTATGATGGAGATGTAACCTGAAGCAATAAATAAATTAATTAAAAAAAATAAAAAACAGAAAAAAAAGAGTAACTTGAGACTCTTTTGTCTCGTTTAAGGGGTAGAATTTTCATCCTGGTTGGAGGTAAATTTGATCAAATCTCAGAGTGTTTCTATCTAGAGTGGTATTTCTTCCTTCCTAATGCTGGGACCCTTTAATACAATTCTTCATGTTGTGGTGACCTCTAACCATAAAATTATTTTGGTGCTACTTCATAACTGTAACTTTGTTACCGTTATATATCCTAATGTAAATATCTGATATACAATCCCTGTGGGGCCGCGACCTGAAGGTTGAGAACCGCTGATCTTGAAGAAAGAGCTTGAACTAGTTATCTGCCTTTTGTAAGGTGGCATCTGACTTTTCCATTTTTGTCATGCAGGAGTGTGTACCAAGGGTTGGCGGCCTGGGGCAGTGCTGCAATAAAATGGGGTAGAAATTAGCAGCTATGATTGAGTACAAACTGGAGTGTGCAGAAAAATGTATAAGTATGTAGTAAGATATGACAAAGTACTACCATGAGGTTAACAAAAGATTGTAGATATCCCGAGCATGGGTGCAGACCACTTCATAGAGCTGATCTTAGCTGGGCACTAGGGAAGAATAGTCACTTACTAGGAATAATGTGGAAAGAATTTTTTATCAAAACTTTATTTATTAAACAAAAAATGCACCATTGGAATAACATTTCTATAAAAAAATGAATATGAGACTGTTCTACAGTGATTACAAAACCCCCTTTTTCTCATGTAGTAGTATACAAGTTCATGTGTAGAAACAGTCATCGTTTTTAAACTGTAAGCAAGCTTCCTTCCTCATAGAACAACATTTACACTTAAATATTGCAATCACTACTCTAATTTGGTTAACAACGCTAGAGTCTGACAATTCCAAGAGACCCTTTGTAGGCTAAAAACACTTTCCTATTAAAAAGTGTTTTGTAACAACAAAAAGTCTCTTTTTCTGCTAAGGCTATTAAAGCTGTAGTATACCCATTTCTACCAAATAAACGCATCACTATCACACTAACAGTTTGAGTTGCAAAGCCCTTTGAGAGAGTAAATAGCACTGGTTTGCAAAATGCTATCCGAGTTATTTTAGGTTTGCTGCTATCTTCTTTAAAACCATAGAAAGGGAGAAGGTGGTGATGATAGAGCTTTACGGAAGGCTTTGCCTGGCCTGGACGTTTCCTCACACTCAGAAGTGGAGGGGCCGTTTCTAAAGTAGTCCTTCTGAGATACAGAACACTGCAGCTTTAACAGCCATGCTTAGATCCCATCCAAGTCTCCCTTTGTATCATAAATTATCCAAAAGAAGCCACTTCTAAATAATAAATTAAATATTACTTATAAAAAGTACCCCTCAATACCCACCCACCCTTCCCCCAAACAAGCTGACAATTCACAAAGTTCAGAATTGTCAGGTTTACCCTACAATAATAAAAAACACATTTTTCCTCCTCTCCATCATTCCTTTCTCTCATCTGAAAATACACTTCAAACGCACAGTGAGATCCCTTGGCCCATGCCTCTGCATTTGCAATTCCTTGTAAAGTGTTGCTGTTGCTCTCCTATTAACAACAACAAAAATCATAAGATGGTAATGCACAAAGCTGAGAGCAAGAGAAAAACACCCTTCAGAGTGTTACCGTTTTGCTGGAAGACTTCCTAGTGAAAAGTTATCCAATGGCAGAAGTGGTGGCCAGATCAGAAGTTACACTCATTTGCTGATATGGGCATAGCATTGTCTCCTATCTAATTCCTACCTACCCTCACTGACAGGAAATATAGCATTTCTCTTGCAAATCAATCTTTTTGGAAGTAGTTATTTAATTAACAAGGCAGACTGAGGCATGGGGACATGTATTTTCAGTTGGATGGGGTATCACACAAAACATCTCTCAGTGATTTTCTAGAGTATCCAAATTACCAAATTGCTTTTAAAATACTGGACTTAAAGTACAAAGCTTTTCTGAATAATAGTTAAGTGAGTTTTGAAAGCCATAAGAGAAATAAAAATTATGAGGAGATTGTTTTGTATTTAATTTTAGAAATGGAAGTTTGTACTTGAGTGTGTGGTGGCTTCTGCAGATCCAAAGGACCCTGGGCTCTTTATTCTTCAAATCACAATAAGTAGGTATACCCATTTATATCAGGCCATGATACTAAATTTTGAGCTTGGGGATAGCCTGTGGTTACATAAAGAGAATTAGGTAAAAAAGGGAGACTATACACTCTCTATATTACTGTTCTGCATCTTTTAAAGTTTGTATTACTTTTATTTTCTTTAAATTCATCCAGGACTTGAGAGTTTTCTATTTGCCTCAGTGACTGGAAATGAACATTCCAAAACCATTAGAGCTCTGGGATTGGGATAAGATTTTATGTAAAATGGTAGGCAGCTTCTTAAGAAGTAATCTTTTGATGGACTCACAATTCACCTACCGCATGTGAGACACTACACATCTGTAGGTGATATTATTTGTGCTAAGTTGGGAGAAAGATCCAAAGGAGAGGAAAGTTTCAACTGAGCACAAAGTCTGAGGTGCTTTGGAAAGACCTATGTTTGAGAAGTTTTTTGGAAAAGCCAGTGAATGACAAACTTTAGCTTAGAAATGTCTAGACTCTTCTTTTGTCAACGCCACCTTTGCTGAGCTTTAGCAAATACTTCATTCTCAACAATGTTTATTTTGAAGAAAAACTATTATTATATCCAATTGCTAAACAAAAACCCTAAATAAGTATGCTTTTTACATCATTGGCTTGGATTTTTGTTTCTGGGTTATTCAACAGAATAAATATTTAATAGTCCCCAAATATAAAGCTGTGTTATTTAAATATTCTAGAAGATTATGGGTTTGTGATACGGAGGCAGCTATGACCAGTGTCCCATTAAATATGAATCACTAAGAAATACTTAACTTTTGACTAGAGCATTATACAAATGTTTTGTATACACTTTGCGATATCTTCATTGTTGTCAGTTTAAGCAAATGCAGAAATTTCTGGAGGAACAAAAAGTGCTTTCTTATCAAAATGAGATAGAAAAAAAATAGCTCTTGCTTTATATTTCAGCATACAGTAGCTGCTGGCTGCCTCTTCAGCTTTGCCCTATGGGAGCCAAAGAGATTTATAAGTTTAAAGGATCCTGTATACCATGGGCTAGACTCAAAAGGAACCAAACTAGGCTGCTTCAGACCAGTCACAGATTTGTTTCTTGTCAGAGGAAACCAGGGTATCAAAATGTCACCTGGAACCCTGGGCAAGTTTCTTAGACACATGTGAAATCTTGAACATATATGCACACACAGGAAGGGATATGGAAAAGAGAGTTCTTCAGAAGCCATGTTGAGCAAATTGTACATTAAAAATCACCAGGTTAATGATACCAGTCTCCTGAGTATGCATAACTGGATTCCCCTGTATGTTCAAGGCAAGGTCATATGATTTATTAGAATCACCAACTGCTAAAACAAACTACTCTATTTGTTTATTGAAAGATTCAAGGTCAGGAGGAAAAAAGATAACTCTCCTTGAAAATTGATAGCATATTCAAGCAGTTTTAGAGATTACAATTCTTGATATTATTGACTGAGTGAAAAGGCCTAGAGTTTTGTGGAAATTCTAGTTGTCTTGACTTTCCAACTAGACTTTACAGAACAGCTTTCCATGACAACTCATATTCTGAAATCTGAGGGTTGTAGCACACCTCAACGTGAAACTTGAGTTGACTCTCATGGCTCTCAAATGCCTACAAATTGTGGTTCCTTTTTTGAAGATACTAGAAAGGGGAACATATTCTGGATTTTGAGAAAGTTATACTAGCTTAATAAACACTTTCCGGTTTGTAATAATAGATATTTTTAAAGCCTTCAATTCTATGTTAAGAAATGCTTTATTTCAGGTCAGTTGAAAGTTGTCTACCTAAGTGCCCAGATATTGAACAAAAGCATTCTGTCTCATTAAATAACATCACATAGTTCTTTGAAAGTACTTCCAGAAAAAAAAAAAAATCTCAGCAAATCGAACAAGCACTCTTGTTGAAGAAAACATTTTTGCAAATGGACCGGACTTTCTAATGAACCATTTGAACAAGCCCTCTGTCATCAGATTTCCTTCCTGACATAAAACTGTAAAAAAATAATCTGAATTATTATTTCTGTTACAGTGCCATTTTGCTCAAAATATTTCATTCAGGGATTCATATATAATTACCCACCTAATAAAAGGAGCTATTAGGTTGTAAAGATCCTATCCTTGCTATGCTCTTTTAAAATTATGACCTACTCAAGCTTGAAATCAAAGGCAGAGCTGAAAGGAATAATTCAGCTGAAACTCTCATTGGGTTTTCAAGTCACCTAACTGATAAATATGCAAACTAGTTCCCTTTTGGTGACTCAGCTGCATAAATGGGGATTAACTCCAAATACAGCTGAAAAATTCATAAACTATAAGGGAATGCACAGAATGTTCTTAATTTCAGCAAGTTTCAAGCTGTAGATACATGGCAATAAAAGTTTAAAATTCTAGTCCACAGTTTAAGATGCTGCTTTGAAAAATACCTTTAGGAGTTAAGATGTGTCAGATGTCAAGGGGCACCCACCCCTCTCTTCCTGACTCTGACTTAGGCATGGTATGGGAGGTTGCCTTGCCAACAGAGCCTGTGGTCAACATCTGTCAGTGTTGTCTTACACAGCTCAATGAAGATGCTCTAGGTGGAAGTGACACCACTCATGAAAAGGTGCTCTGGGAAATGGTCTTTCATGCACCTTTTCTTTATTTTGAGCTTGCTCTCAGGAAGTCTACCCAGAGGGGTACTGGGGACACAGGATGTATGATGCATGGAGTCGGCCATTTTGCCTAAGGCTACTTGCCCAGGATAAGTAGAGGAATGATGGGAATGGAGGATTGTGAAATCGTTCGGGCCAAACTCCTGAAGAAGACGCCTTAGTTTAACTCAGACAGGCCATCACAGTGTAGAATGGCACAGAAGCCACTCAAATTGAAAAAATGTCATGTTACAAGCTTAAGTACACAATCACCATATGTCTGAGAAGTTTGCATATTGTATTCTCCTTCTAGAAAGGTGGTGTTGTTGGCAGGATGCTACCAGTTGAGGATTTTTAAGTTTCTACACATTAGACACAAACGTTAATCAAGGATGGAATTACAAATACTTGCTAAAATTGTTAAATAATTTATACCCACTCACTAGTATCTGTCACTTGTGTGAGATGAATGATTGAGCTATACACAAGCCATTTGTTTATTTACTTATTTGTTTTTTTTTTAATGCTGTCAGGAAAACATCCAATCCTTTGGTGCTATGGAGTGAGTGAATTACCGTGGATGCTTTATAGTTTTATAGTTGAAAACTAAAATAGTGAGTTTGTGGTGATTAGCTATGGCATGGTACAGGCTGAGATAATGCACTTGAATTTTGTGAGATTAGACCCACACAGAAGATGAAAGGTCTCAGTGAAAGAAGATGTAGGAATTAGTTATGACACCATGGTCACTGAAGTGCCACAGACCCAGAACTACGCTAGCAGCTTCAGCCTTGACTTCGCAGTGAAGATGCATCTTAGGGACCTCATGGCTATCATTGTACAATTCCTGATGTCCGTACAGGATGGGATGCTGATCTCTTCTGAACTGCTTCAGATATTCCTTAACTGAGTGGTCCAGACGGTTGACCTGTACACTGACTAGAGTTTTTGGACACAGGTGTGCTGTTTATGGATAATTGGTATGCTATAAAGTTCCAGGACAATATCAACGTTTCAGCAACATGTGTCAGAAGGCTGAACCTGTGATGGCGTTAAGTTGCTTCATTAGCCCTTCCAAACTTGCCATTTGTTCACTCAAGTCATCCTGTTCATATACCTGAAAAGAGAAGGAGAGCAAAGTTAGCACTGTGTTTTGGAAGGCTCCATTCATGTGGGATCCAGTTAGTACTTGGCCATTAGTTGGAGCACTTATTATTCTTGAGTTTGACATAGGAACTGCTAGAGTAGTTCTCCTAATATTTTAACTGAATGAACTTGGGATAGAAAATGAGATAGCAAGAAACTATTGAATACTGCTTCCCTGGGTTCTATAACTCTAATGGGGAAAAGTATTTACAGTTAAGAACATCCTATTTCAAATCATATTCTACCAATTGTTATTTTAGTGGTAATGGACAGGTTAGTAGATCTCTCTGATGTTTAGTTTTACTTGTCTGAAAAAATGATAATGGTGCCAATTTTATAGTTTATTTTTCAGTATCCTGTGATATGTTTCCGTATGTCACAGTGTCTGGCAAGTGAGTCGTGTTCAATACATTAGTTCCTTTTCATTTTTATTGGCTATTTAAAGATATTTATACCTATGTATAGGTATTTAAAGAGTATCTAAAGATCAACATCGTCATTTTTAAAAATAACATGACATAGATTTAAGTTTTTCCTTGCAACTTGATTACATGACTGATGAGAAATGTGTAGATTATGACTTTAGCGTGTGGGTGGAAACAATATTTATGTCTGAAAACAGAATGCATTGCACAGGTGTGAAGGAACTCTTGCAGCATGATATAAATGCTGCTGTAGAAACTAAGAGGCTGACCTGCATAACTCTTAGTGAATGCATTGCCTTTCATTCACTGTGAGTCACGTGTATGATGTTATTTGTGAGTCCAGGATTTCTACTTATCTAATATCCTCAGTTACTGGCCATAGAACTTTTGATTTAATAATAAAGAAATGTTTTAAACATTTATATACTTACTGCCTATAGGTAGTCTTTTTATTTGTCAAATGGGAATAGCAAACTTGCCTCAGTGAATATGTCCAATACTTCAGTGCTGCCTACTGGCAAATAGTCAGTAAATAATAACTCCCTCCTTTTCTCCTTTATTAAATAGAGTTTGTTTTAATGCATTTAGACATGGATATTCTGGATTATTCTCAACTGTCCTTATATGATTGAGACAACATTCTGAATCATGATTTGTACTCCATGTGGCCAAGAAGCATTACTTGGTACCATGGTCAGAGAGCCCCTTGATTCCTGCTAAGGCAATATCCACCATCCCCAGGGATCATCAGAAGATTTTGTGTTACAGGATCCTCAAAACCTAGCCACCCACAGAAGAATGTTCAAGACACATGGACACACTATATCATGGTACCAAGCCATGAGTTTCTTTTAGGAATACGAGCATATTAATAAATTGGTTGGCAGTATACCATTCAAAGCTGACTGAGAACGAAAAGGTACCCCATTGGCCCAACACACTGTCTTGTATAAAAAGAGTGAATTTGTAGTGAAATGATTACTTGATCAATCATTTTTCCATTTCCTCTGTTTCATTTTTTCTTTTCTTCTCTTTCCTTTCTTTCTTTCTTTCCTTCCTTCCTTTCTTAAAGGTGTATAACTCTATACATGATTCTTCATCAACCATTTTCAGATATGCTGCTTTGGTTATCTGGATGTTTTATTTGAATACAGCTATTGGATTCTTGAAATATGATTAGTTCAAATTCAAATGTTTCACATATAAGACATACATCTAATTTTTAATGCATAATGTGAAAACAGAATGGAAATATCTTATTGAAATTTGTTTTATATTTATTAATTGCTAATATTTGGAAAATATGGGATTACATACATAGCATTTAAAATTTAAATTAAATTTCATCAATTTTTTTGCTTTTAATGTGGCTCCTAGAAAATATAAAATTATATACAGGATCACATTATTACTTTATAGGAAGCTGTTGATCTAAATTTGTCCCATTTCTGCTTTTCTTTTCTTATATATTTCTCACTATTTTTAAGACTGGCCTTTGCTTTCATTATATTCAGTCAACCTTAAGTGTGAAACAGGCCATTCCACAGTAGAATATGTAATAAATAAAAAGAAGCCCTTTGTAAATTTAGTATTTTTTAAAAAGATGCATTTATTTATTATTTATACAGTATTTTGTACTGCAGGTATGCCTGCAGGCCAGAAGAGGGCACCAGATTTCATTATGGGTGGTTGTTAGCCACTATATGATGGTTGGGAATTGAACTCAGGACCTCTGGAAGAGCAGTCAGTGCTCTTAACCACTGAGCCATCTCTCCAGCCTGTAAATCTAGTATTTTGACCTAATTTTAGATATGGTCCTAAATCATGTGACTAGACACATGTGATAGTTTATTCTTACAAGACAGCAGTAGGTACCTTGAAATTTTAATCTTTTAGAAGGTGTGATAATCATGTAATGTCTTTCTGCCAAATATTCAGACAAAAATACACATTACTGATTTACTTGTTTTTTAATTTTTGGTTTTTACTTGTTTATTACTTTATGGTTCAGAGTGTTTAAAAATTTACAAAGTCATGAAAATGTATTATTTTCTATACAAATGAAATAATTTTTTCTTTTTGACAATCATATTTCTGATGAAACTAATTTTAGCTGAGGAAATTGGTAGTTGCATAGACTTATCAAGGACTGATTATACATGCTGATTTTGTCCTTGGGTATTATTGAAGTTTTAGCATTGTAACATTTGCAAGATTGGTGTAAGTCTTAGATTGAGTATGGGATAACAGAGACTAGTTGATGGTGGTGAATTTTCTTTCACAGTCTGTTCTTGAAAATTCCAAGTGCAATAAGATATAAATCTAGCCTTTCCCCCCTCTTTTCCCCTTTCCATTTCCTGATAGTCAAAGTATCTGATCTGCTAAATCTATGAAAGCTTTTGAAATGTTTCCTCTTGAACACTGTACTGAATGAGGCACACTGACATTCCAGACAGCTGCCTTCGGCCACCTCATTTCAATATGTCATAGTGTGCTTTTGATAGCAAAGCTTTTTTTTTTTCCTTTCACATTTTCTGTTTTCCACTTCATCACTGATTTTTCTTTGAGTTTTCTAATATAATCATATTTGACTTCTTCCCTTAGAACAGAAAATTTACCTTCTTTAACTAATGAAAATTCTGTTTTTCAATTTTCTTTTTTTTTCTAGAAAATACATTTATTATAGAGATTATTTTACATATAGTGGATATATCCACATACATATTTTTTACAACTGGATATGGGAAAATACAAATGACCCCAGGAAATGCTGTGACAAATACATCCTATGGTCAGTACCATGGTCTGACTGCTGAGGTCTTGCTAAAAATCCTTATGACAAAACCCTAACTCAAGGTTATACCATTTCCAATAGTAAATACGATATACATATATGTTCTAACTGTGTTTTAATTAGCTTACAAGCCAGTATATTTCCATAAAGGCTTCTTCATATAGCCCTAGTTTTGGCTAATCCTTGCCTTACCTTCATTGCTCCTCAGTCCTCCAGCATTCATTACCACACTCGACACCCAAATAGTTGCCCTGCTTCATGTGGCTGTATTATTCTCTCCTCTTAGTTTTCTATTTTGGGTTGGAAGAATGGAGGTTTCCTTATAGTGTTTTCAGGCAGCCACCCTTTTTGTTAAAGCTTTCACTATTCCTTCACTTCTTTGCCTGACTTCCTTTATGCTTAACATTTCTGCTCCTCATATTTCCCATCTCTGCTATTTTTCTCTTCTCAAACACCATTTTTATTTCTTCATTTTGTATTTTCTTCTGAAAATACAACATACATGCTATTTTATGGTTGTAGAAGCAATGACAATTTCAGAACTTCCCTTAGGATATAGTTTTCAGTTAAATATTGTTTAAAAGTGAACACAGTGTTGTTTACAGAATTTCAATATATTTCAAAGTAATCACAGTGTGTTTGTGTATGTGTGTGTGTGTGTGTGTGTGTGTGTGTGTGTGTAGAATCTTATGTGCACACACATTTATGGATGCACACACACATATATAAACATATGTATATATGATTATATAAACTTAGATATTAGTTAACCTTTTTGTATATAAGGCTGCCCTTAAGTATGACTAGATCCTTAATTTAACCAAACTCCTGGTATATATCCTTTTTTCCTTAAGGTTTTCTCTTCACACTAAAGTGTAAGGAAGGTATAAGGCCAATGCCCTAATTTGATTATGTGTGCTGACTACTTTAGATCACATTGTATAGCATGACTCTGAGCAAAGGTTCTTACACTGGCTGGATCCTCAGTTGGCTTGTGACTCTCCTCGGACACTTCAGGGGCCGTTGGCACAGACACAGGAAGCAAAGGTGACCTTGCCTTTCCGGCCAACCCAAGAGAGGCCGTTTTAACATGAGTCTTGGGAAGAGTAGGTCCTGGAATAGAAAACATGGTGGTGAAAGTAATGTATAGAATGTCCAAGGAACAATCTCTGTCTTATAAACTGAATCCAGCAGGCTGGCCTTGACTTTAGCATGTTGTTCATTCTAGGTGTGGTGATTGATTCTGACATTCAGCGTGGGCTCATTTTATTTCTCCTGAATGGAAAACAAATCGTGAGAAGGCCTTGCTGGATGAAGCTCTATGAGTCATAACTAACTTGAAGTAGCTTCCAAACCAGGCAGGGAGCTCTTGACTTTTCATCACAATCTACAGAGAAAGTATCAGTGCTCACTGTCTGCTAGCCTCTGGTTGAGGCTACAACGATCTGTACCATAACTCCCAAATAAGCTCGAAATTGTTTGAGACAAAGATGTGTGAACTTAGAAGAAATACCTGGTTGGTCTATAAAGAAATATTAGATATTTCAGTATAACAATGTCTTACATGCATAAACATAGAAGTTTGTTACTAATTATCTTTTGAACAAAGTTGAATTAATTTTGTCCTGAACAGAATAAACTCTGTCAACAGAATACATTTTAATATTCATAAAAAACATGTAAGAAAATATGAAGTCTGGTGAATAACATTTTTTTCTTTACTACAAAAAAAGAATTAATTGATTTTCACTTTGTTTGACATGTACTTTAAAAGTCCTGCTTAATGTGTAGCAATATTTCTGCTTCATTGCTACTAACTTGCAATAAATGTTTATAAGGGGACTTATTCAATCGGTCAGCATATCTCACAGTACTAAAGACCCATGTCTACTTAATATTGAAACCAAGAGTTTTAGCATAAAAGTTATAGGGTGTTAGAGGAGCTACATCTATGAACTTTCACCAACATGGCTACCAGTCAACATAAGCCCTGGATGAGGACAACATCACTGGATATTGTAATGTAGAAGGGAACAAGTTCATGAGGCTTCAGCCCCAGAGGAAGAACTAGAGGCAACTAAGAAATGCTGAGAGTGGGAGAAAGCACACCCAGGGAAGAGCACAACAATTGCTTATCCAATACTAAATAATCAGCCCTGAAAATATATACATATAAGTAACATTACATGGACTGAGCAGATTATATTTCTATATTTAGGACACACATCCAGAAGCACAAGCAGACATGGTGTGTACACGTGCACACACTCACACACAAACACATATGCATATGCATATCAAAGTGGGTACATGGGAGGGGTTGGATGAAAGAAAAGGAATGAAGAAAATGATGTGATTGTACTATAATCTAAAAAAAAACAAAACCCAAAACAAGGAATAAAAACTTGCCTCTGTTCTATTCTACCACAAATATTGACACTTCGGTTCTTAGTTCTCATGATCTTAGTGGGGTACTATAGTGTTTGAAACAGAATCCTATTTTAATAAACATACTAATATTAATGCATTAACTGGATTAAAGCATCTGTGATAGGATGAAAAACGGTTACTTGCTGATATGAAACTATGTAAATAGTATAATAAATAAATAGTCTAATCTGCTAAATTTGAATATGAATCTATTTTCCTCTGTCATAACCTAACCATGTAATTTCCTCTCAATACCTTTTTTTAAAATTACTAAATGTCAGGGTCAAAAGTGTGTAACTAGACACAGAAATCCTGCACACTCAGTTATCACTAGTTATGCAATCTCTTGATTATCTGAACCTTATCCTGGCCTATTTATCTGTAAAATGGTAATGATGATAGTGATTTGTAAGGATTAATTAAGATTAAACATGGAAGGTGGTCGAAAGCTTGAGAGATGGCTCAGGCTATAAAGTTCTTGCATTTCAAGCAGGAGATCCTGGGTCTGAGGCCAAGAACTCATGTAAAACATGATGAATTTAACATGCATGTTATTCCAATGGTGGGAGGCAGAGTCAGGTAGATCTTTGTGGCCCATTGGCCAGTGAGTGTAGCTTACTTAGTATTTAAGCTTCAGGCCAGTGACATATCCTCTTTCAAAATAGCAAAGTTAGACTATGTCTGATGAATGAGTAATATTTGATATTCTCCTCTGGCCTGCTCATGCACACACACACTCACACACATACATAATTCCTATAAAGTAATTGATATTTACTGAGTTCAACTAGGACTAGTTATTGATATTTCCTTATTAAAATAATTCTAAGTATTATTTTTCAGAGTTCGTATATGAGGTTGTTAAGAATGAAACAAAATCAAGTAACCACAAATTTCCACATTTGGGCATACATCTCTCCCAAATTGTATCTAATTGCTCTGAATAAATGAAGGTTTCCTAACTCACAAGTTGTTTTATCCTATCCAAATGTGTTTTTGCAGGAAACCATAAAAGTGGACATTAATGGAGTTCAAAGACTCTATTTAGCTAAAGGATTGAATTTTTCCTTGTCAATGAAATTCAGTGAGCTGTAATGTCAATAAACTAGAGGATTGACTTCACCTATTTCTATTACAATGCTACTTAAATACAAGCATAAAGTTGTCATAATTTTCATAGCTTATATTTCTTCTTTTGTAGTGTATAACACAAACATAAGCAATCTTAAATAAGGAAAGTCCCATAAAAATGTACAACTCAAGGGCTGATGCCATGGTCCAGCATGGAAATCCTTTCTATGAGATTTGATCACTTCAATTATAACCCCAGAACCTATGGCGTGGATGTGTGAGAGAACCAACTCCAGAAAATTGTCTCTGACCTCTACAATAACGCCATTAAGGCAGGTGTGCCTGCAGTCATATGCACATATCACACACACAGACTCACAGCAATAATTAATAATAATAATAATAAATTTCTAAAAATTGCAACTTGAACTAGTTGTTAATAAGAAGTGGGAAGTTTCTGGGATAAAGCAAATCTACCATGCAACATTTTAAATGTTTGGCACAGTCATTTTGGGCTTATTGTCTATGATTAATTTTTACTACCATAATTCTCCTATTAAATGACAGTCAAATCTCCATTCACACAGAGATTGTAGTGTCAGCTTGTCTTCACTAGATGTGAACAAACCATTTGAGCGCCCTTACCTCCGTCCTTACTTTTTTGCATGTGACTACACATAGGGTACTCTTGGCACAATCTTACTTACAAATGGAGCCATTAGAAATCCTGTTGCACCTAAGTTGTCAAATATATCTTCAGGTGATAATCACATCTAACTTGTATTAATATTTTACATTGTTGATCTGGATATGTAGGTTAGGGCTTGATTACTTGCCAAGAATACACAGGGATCTGGGTTCAATTCACAGCATTGATATAAATAAATAGCTAGCTAGCCAGATAGACAGAAATAAATGAAACATGGATACTAATAAATATGATTATATAGAGATACACATTTTGTAAAAAGAATTTTCAAAGTCAAAAGTTCACAAAATAGCCATAGTATGGTGGTATATATTACTCTCATCCAAGCAAGTTTGAGGCAAAAGTAAGAGGGAATCATATGTTCAAAGCCAACCTGGCAATATAGCCTGGTTCTGTCTCAAGCAACAAGTCCCTTACCCCATCTTTCCAGGTACGTACACAGAAGACCAAAGAACTCTACCATCCAAACATGAAACAAAACACAAAACCACCGGATAAAAAGCCCAACTGAACTAATAGTTAAACAAACAAACAGAGTGTTGCTGAACTTGAGAATGAATGTGTCTGTTGAATTTCTGATTTGAGTTACATTCTCTGAATTGTGTTCATATATCCTCCTAGAAAAATTTCCAGGTTCTGAGTGAAACCGAGTTCAGCTTTATTCTCACCAAAGCAGTACCCTCACCTTGCAGGGACACCTTCTATGCCTTACTGCCTTAGCGCAGCAGGTGTGTCCTGATGACTCTTCTCTCTATGTACCTAGTTGCACACATTTATCTGTTCTTAATCTAGGCTTCCCTAGACGATGAAAACAACAGATTTACCTTTAAGGTTTTCCAACTATTTTAAATAAACTTAAACTAAGTCTGTGAACATTATCAGATACATGCGATATGCCCAGGACACACTGAGAATCAATTCTCCTTAATGTAGGCACTTACAAAGAAGATGTGAATGTGTCTACTGGAGAAATGAAAGAGCGTGGCACAGTTTGTCATGGATAAAGTTGTAGTAGGCTTGGTTCTCGTTCTTCAAGAGGAAACACATATAATAAATATTCTTTTAGAATTCACTTGAAATATTCATATGATACTTAATGTTTATCTTAGCACATTTTTGGCAGCTTTGTATGTTGAGAAAATCTGATGCTTCTGCCTGGCTTACCACTATCACTATAGAAATACTCTCAGATACACTTTCTACCTAACACATGGGAGATGCTTGATGTAGTATAGTGCATTTGCCACATTAATATATTATATGACAACACAGGTGTGCCTAAGGACTACCTTAATCCAATTTCAGTAAAAAAGTAAGATCGTTATGATATGTGATTTTCTCTAATGATGAGGCAACAATTATTCATTCTTTCAGAATACACTATGAGCTTTACAAAAGGTAGCTAAGCTATCTTGGATCTAGACCACAGGCAGTGTGTAAATCTCAACAGACTTCCCTTTCTGAAAAAGAAAAAAAAAAAACTATTCACAGCATCACAAATGTTCAGAACTCTGGAACATCAGTGGGGCCTGGATCCCATCTAGTGACCTTCTTTTTGGTTTTGCTAGAAAGAACCTGAGGTCCTTAGAAACCAGGAAACTGAGGTGAAACAAATCTCCACAAAATTCATATAGGCAAAGAATTTGAGCAGTCTTCTGGAACTTACTATTGGCAGGATTTGGCTGGCACAATCAGTGGCCTTACATAGTTTTCCCCTGTATGATAAGGAAGAGTTAAAGATATGTGAATAGGGGAAATGTCCCAGCCAGTTAGACAATACTGATGTCAAAACTACTCTGTAGTAAAAGGCAAAAAATTGTATACGATCTGAAGAAAAACCAGGGTATACTTGGGCCCTGAACTTGCCTGGGCAGCATAGTGGAGCCAGCCCTGGTGGAGGGAACTCAGGTGAGCTGAGCCCTAGGGCATGAATGCAGGAGGGCCATCCACCTAACCGGGACAACACTGTGGAGCTGGCCCTGATGGTGAAGGCATCATGGGTGACTCTAGCCCCAGGGGTGTGAGAGCAGGAGAGTTTGTGGCATAGGGTGACTTAGCTTGAGCAGTGCTGGAGAGCTCCATCCTGGTGGTGAGGTTGAGGGAGAGCCAGCAGGCTGAGTAGCTCAGCTACTACCCAGGTCCAGATCCACCCCAACATCTACATCATCTGTGAAATGTTAGAGCATGTGAAAGGGCCAGTCCTGCTGATCCAAAGCTGCAGGATCTCTATGACACAGGGTAACAACAGGATAACAGGGAGGAGTCCTGGTGGGGATCCAATATTGATGGTATCACAGAAGTCAGAGATCTCAAACCAGATCAATGACACATTGGAATGAACATTTGCAAGTGAAGATGTGTGGACAGAGAGGTATACTGTGGGACACACTGTGGCACACCACAGCCTCCACGATGAAATGTTATCTAAGGTTTGTTTTGTCTTTGTTGTTGTTGTTGTTGTGTGTGTGTGTGTTTTAAATTTTATTTTGGGGGGAGGTTACAAGAGCAGAGGGTTGATACAAGGGAATGGGAAGATGAGTGGGACTGGCCTACATGATGTCAAACTCACAAAATATCAATAAAATAAAAAGCCTATGAGTTAGTAAACAGGAAATATTGTAAATAAGAGATTTCTATGAAAGCTTTCCTGCTGGGAAGCTAACCCCATTCTCCTGGGTGTGCATTAATTCTCTCCTGTGCTCTGTCTCTATTTGTACAACTTTAGCATTTTCTGCTTTGACCTCAGATATTTTAAGTTGGGCACTAGAAGCCTGAATTCTTAAAAGTTCACCAAGCTGTGGTTTATCCTTTACTTAAATATTTGAAGCTCATTGAATATTTGCTTTCTAATTTAATTTTCTAGTTTGTATCCCTAGTCATCTATGAGGCTACAAGTCAGAACTAATTCTTTACTGCGTATCTTACAAGCTACTAGTCGCCTTCCCCAAGGGCAACATTCTGACTTCATCTTCTACAGCACTGGAACCAAACATACATCTTTATATAAAATAACTAGTCTTTTGGCATGAGCCATTTTGAGGTGAAACACGAGTGCAATCCTCTGGCATTTATGTTAGTGAGTGGAGCCTGGGGACTTTGCTTAAACTGAAGACATTTCACAGAGAGCCACCCTGCTGCCTCTCACCTGCTGATGTACTGCTACTATTGGGAGAACTTTTAACCTCAGTTCATTCCTCCACGTTGAAATTTCCTAAATTATGTTTGCAGACAGGGCTTTGGTGGCATGCTTCTTAAACACTGATAGGCTTTTCTACAGGGCTGTGTGGAATAGTCACCAGTGGACTTTCAGAGTACTTCTGCAAGGTTAAATACATAGACCTATTTGTTATGGGATAGTGTCCAAGGATCTTGTTTTGTCATCCTGCTCACCCTCTGTTAAAAGGTTCCATTAGGTAAATGACATAATGCTGACCCTTGAGTCTTTTGTAGATCTATAAATGGATCAAAAGGGCATAAAGGTTCATCTTAAAAAAAAAAAAAAAAAAGGATGGGAGATCAATCTGCACATAATGTGCAAGGTCCAGGCACAACAATAAAATTCTCAAGTGTATTGTGGTTCAGTAAGACGTGTGTGGTTCCTGAAAAAGTTCCCATAACTCCCATAATAGCCATAAAATCCCATAATAGCCTGTACTGTGAATGTAAAAGACCTACAGGCATTTTGAGGGCTCTTGGGATATTGGTGAATCTTCATACCCTATCTTTCTCAAGCAGCCTATCCTCTGTATAACTTGATAGAGAAAAAAATGTTATATGAGATTGGAACAGAGAGCCTCAAGTAGCCTTTGACCAGGTGTAGATCCTTGTAGGACAGGTTAAACAGTTGTCTGCTCATTACTAGTGTCCCTTCTTGTTATGAGTCACCAGGAGTTCAGCAGGCTGTAGCTGGGGACTATAGCAAGAACAAACAGTTCCAATAGTGTTTTGGTCTCAATCATGGAAAAGAGCAGATATTCTATGGGTGGCACTAGAACAGCAACTGTGAGCAGTATATAAAGCATTGCAACAGGTGGAAACTGTACCTGTTCCACCTCTGTAACTATAAAAACAGCTTACCTAACATGTGTCTAGATTGAAGGCCTCCTGTGAAAACCCCTTTCCAGTATACCACATAGTCAATCTCTACAAAGGTGACATGTATACTTATAGCAATGATGAGTGGTGTCTACAAGCCCCATCACTAATCTCATGCAGGTTGTCTTAGGACCAAAGTCCTTTAAAGTCATGGAGCATCCCCTAGCTAAGTTGGATAAAATAATGGAAGGGATATCACTTATGTCTGTAAGCTACCTAGTACATAGATGGCACTAGTAGGCACACCAATCAAAAGTGTAAGCCATGATAATTCAAATGACCACAGGTGTCATGTGGCTGGAAAGAGTAGCCAATGCGCTGAGTTAAGAGCAGTATGGATTGTAACCATTCATTAGACTTGACCTGTGACACTCTGTATTGATGGGCTCTATTTAGAAGCTTCAGTTCATAAGATGGCTCAATAGGAAAAGGAGGATGGGCAGTGGTAGGTTGGCCCCTGTGGGGACAACCAGTGTGAAAAGTAATCAATAATAGAGCAACTTGAATCAGAACCTTTGGAAGTTTTCCATGTGGTAGACCAAAGCCCAGTAAGTATCCCAGGGAGCAGGTGATCTTATCAAAGTTGAGAACTGATACCAACATCTCTGCTTGGCTATGGACTCTGGGTCCTGAAATATTGACATGCCAGATAAGAGGTGCCTGCTTGTGGCTTGACTAATATGGGTAAGACCTATAGCCTTTTGATTGTATTTAAGGACCATTCCACAGGAGGGAGTTAACAACAGGTGTTGTAAGCCAGGACAAAAATATGTGGCTGGGGACATCATAGGACCAAATGGTGAAGCCACTTTTATGGTTTCATTTGATGGATGTTTTGTGGCACCATGGCCTACTTTTTAGCCATAGGTGGGCATCTTTAGTCAGCCTCTCCAAGGCTCAAGGATCATTGTACAAGAAGGGGGTCACAAAAAATGTAAGAGGAAGGGGTGGGGTGATGGGGTGATGTTATGTATTCTAAATGTTAATTAACTTGCTCCCAAGTACACCAACTAATGGTGTGTTACCTTTCCAATCATTGTCTCTGATTGGCTTTAATAAAATGCTAAGGCCTGTGATTGAGTAGAAAGAGAGGTAGGCATGGCAAAGGTTCATGGGGTTCTGGGGCAGACAGAGAGGATCATGGGAAGAAGAATCTAGACAGGAGGAAGGAAGCACCCAATGGGGTAGATGGAAGATGATCATGCCACATGGCCTGGAACATCAGCACAGCATGGAGAATAACATCCAAAGGGGACATAGGTATATATGGGGTTTTATCTGGGGGAATAGAGTAAGCTAGCTTAGAAGGATCAAGATTGCTCAATCCAAGCTAAGGCTTGATAAGATCCATCTTAACTGTGTGTTTATTTATAATGGAAGATTAAGGATTAACACCACCAACTAATTAACTGTTTAATATAAATACTAAGTAATAATTAAACATAATACTTCGATAGTGAGGTGTTGTGTAACACCTTCCTCAGAGATAGAAACATTCCATTCTGCAGGGAAGCCCTTTAAGAAAGAAGGCAAGAAGAGTAGGGGAAGGAAGATGGCGGCGACCTACACTGACGCATTTTGAACGCGGGGAAAAAAGAGCCATAAAAAACACAGAGTTATTGGGCACTGTACAACAACCGGAGGGGCTAGACCCTCCCGGGAACACTCACAGGTCCCAAGGGACTGTTAAAAGTCCCAGGGTAAGGCTCTCTCCCCATCTCTCGCAGACATGGAAGCCACTAAACCCGGGATTCGGGAAGTCCCATTTCGAGAGGCGCCTGGTAAGATCATCCCCAACCCACAGCAGGCAGAATCAGAGCCCACTTGGCGATAGTTCACTAGCCTATTGGACTCTCCACACCTCAGGTAGAACTTATACCCACTTAAAAAATTTTGTGAGATAGTGGAAGTCTTAGCAAGGAACAAACAGGGGGCTCAGCGGGTGGTGGTCCGCAGCCGCTCATGAAGCAGAGGGCGGGAGGTTCCGACAGAGCGCGGGAAACCGGGAACACAAAGGCAGGCGGGAGGGGCCGAATCCCGTGCACTTACGGCAGCGCAGCTGGGGTGGGAGCCCGGCTGGCAGGGCCAAATCCCCGCAAACCCATGGCAGGACAACTGGGGAGAGAGTCAGGCGTGGGCTGGGCCAGGGATCCGCGCACCCACGGCTGAGCTGCTGGGGCGAGAGGTCCACTCAGGCGGCTGGGGGATCTGGGGCTCTGTGCACCCACGGCCGAGCACGGGAGGGAGAGCCGCGGCTAAGCAGACAAGGAGGGAATCAGGCTCAGAGGCCAGGCCTGTGGCGAGAAGCCTAGTGAGAAACCAGAAATCGGGACCATAGCTCTACTCTGGAAAATCCAGACATATTAGGTGTGGAGCCAGACCCTGTCAGCCTCCGTGACAACAAACAAAGCCCATAGAATCTGTGCCTCAGCAAACAGGTCCATACCATCAGAACAATTACAGGCTGATAACTCAGAGTGCAACATAGAGAAGTCTGAATTGGGAGCAGTGAAACAATTCCAGTCCATTACTCACAATCTGGGAATAGGCTGCACCAGCTCACAGTGCCTCAGACGATTAAAACCACAGTGACCCTGAAATCCCCCTGTAAGCAACGACAGATAGCCAAGTAACTCGTCCCCTGCACCAAAGCATCCACTGTGGATCCAAGCACCGAAAACGACAAGAACAGACAACTAAACGCACCCAATGGCCAAAGGTCAAAAAAAAATAGAAATCAAGGAAATATGACTCCAACAAAGCAGAATTATCCTAGCTCATCCAATTCGGATGACCTCACACCAACAGAAACACATGAAAACGTTGAAAATTCTGCATTATGTAAAGTGATAGAGTTCCTGCAAGAAGAACTTAAATCTATAAAGAAATTCAAAGAAGCCACAATTCTAATAATCAAAACAAGGAACAACACCATTAAAGAGCTCCAAGCCAAGGTGACAGAGCTTGAACAGGAAAAGGACAAAGCTATGAAAGATTTTCATACAAAAACAAGCAAGCTGGAGAAGGAAATGTACAAAATGAACAAAACCATACAAGACATGAAAATAGAAATAGAAACAATAAAGAAAACACAGTCAGAGTTAAAAGAGGAAGTACAGAACCAAAGGAAGAGAACAGGAACTACGGATGTGAGTATCAACAATAGGATGCAAGAGATGGAAGACAGGATCTCAGGCATGGAAGATTCAGTGGAAGAAATCAGTACAACATCCAAAGAAAATGAGAAGGCTAAAAAATCTCTCACCCACAACATCCAAGAAATCAAGGACTCAATGAAAAGACGGAACCTAAGAATTATAGGTATAGAGGAAAGAGAGGACTCCCGACTCCAAGGTCCAGGAAATATCTTCAACAAAATCATAGAGGAAAACTTCCCAAACCTGAAAATAGAGATGCCAATAAAAATCCAAGAGGCTTACAGAACACCAAACATATTAGATCAGAAAAGAAACTCCTCTCGCCACATAATAATTGAAACTCCAAATGTATAGAACAAAGAAAGAATATTAAAAGCTGTAAGAGAAAAAGGTCAAGTCACATACAAGGGCAGACCCATCAGAATTACACCTGACTTCTCCTCAGAAACTTTAAAAGCTAGAAGGGCCTGGTCAGATATACTACAAGTCCTGAGAGATCATAGGTGCCCAGCCAGACTACTTTACCCAGCAAAACTCTCTATCAACATAGATGGAGAAAACAAGATATTCCATGATAAAATCAAATTTAAACAATATCTACCCACAAACCCAGCCCTACAGAAAATCCTAGAAGGAAAATCCCAACCCAAAGAAGAAAACTCCACCCAAGAAAACAAAGGGAATAGAAAACCCCTCAGCAACTAAACCAAAAGAGGCACAGGACCACCACCTATACCAAACTAATGGGAAATAACAACCCCAGGTCACTAATATCCATCAACATCAATGGACTCAATTCCCCAATAAAAAGACATAGGTTTACAGAGTGGATCCGCAAGCAAGACCCTTCCTTATGCTGTATACAAGAGACACATCTAACTACGAAAGATAGACACTGCCTCAGAGTAAAGGGCTGGGAAAAGGTTTTCCATGCAAATGGACCCAGGAAGCAAGCTGGAATAGCCATCCTAATATCAAACAAAACAGACTTCCAACTGAAGTTAATGAAGAAAGACAAAGAAGGGCACTATATACTCATTAAAGGGAATATTCATCAAGAGGAAATCTCAATACCGAACATCTATGCCCCAAATACAAAGGCACCTACTTTTGTAAAAGAAACACTTCTAAAACTTAAAGCGCACGTCGATCACAACACATTAGTAGTGGGAGACTTCAACACCCCATTCACGACAATGGACAGATCATCAAGACAGAAGACAAACAGAGAAATATTGAGTCTAACAGAGATCATGAAACAAATGGACCTAACAGATATCTACAGAACGTTTCACCCAAACACAAAGGAATACACCTTTTTCTCAGTACCCCACGGAACCTTCTCCAAAATCGACCATATAGTTGGTCACAAGGATAGTCTCAATAGATACAAGAAAATTGAAATAACACCTTGTGTCTTATCAGACCACCACAGAATAAAGCTGGTCTTCAACAGCAAAAGAATCAGCAGAAAGCCTACACACACATGGAAATTGAACAGCTCCTTACTGGATGACCACTGGGTCAGGGAAGAAATAAAGAAGGAAATCAAAGACTTCTTAAAATCCAACGACAATGAAGACACAACATACCAAAACCTATGGGATACATTGAAAGCTGTGCTACGAGGAAAGTTCATAGCACTAAGTGCTTTCAAAAAGAAAATTGTGACAGCTCATATTAGTGAACTAACAGCTAAGCTGGGTAAATTGGAAAAAAAAGAAACAAACACTCCCAAGAAGAGCAGAAGGCAGGAAATCATCAAACTTAGGGCTGAAATCAACAACATAGAATGAAAAAGAACTATACAAAGAATCAATGAAACCAAGAGTTGGTTCTTTGAGAAAATCAACAAAATAGACAGACCCCTAGCCAAATTAACAAAAAGGCAAAGGGTAAGAACCCAAATCAACAAAATCAGAAATGAAAAGGGAGAAATAACAACAGACATTGAGGAGATCCGGAAAATATTCGGGCATTACTTTAAAAATCTATATTCCACTAAATTTGAAAACCTAAATGAAATGGACAATTTCCTCGATAAATTCCACCTACCAAAACTAAATCAAAATCAGATTAACAGCTTAAACAGCCCAATAACACCCAAGGAAATAGAAACAGTCATTAATAATCTCCCAACCAAAAAAAGCCCAGGGCCAGATGGCTTTAGCACGGAATTCTACAGGACCTTCAAAGAGGAACTAACACCATTACTTTTCAAACTCTTCCACCACATAGAAACAGAAAGAACACTGCCAAACTCATTCTATGAGGCCACTGTTATTCTGATTCCACACGAAGACCCAACAAAGAAAGAGAACTTCAGACCAATCTCCCTCATGAACATAGATGCAAAAATACTTAATAAAATACTAGCAAATCGAATTCAAGAACACATCAAAAGTATCATACATCATGATCAAGTAGGCTTCATCCCTGGAATGCAGGGATGGTTCAATATAGGAAAGTCTATCAATGTAATTCACCACATAAACAAGATGAAAGAAAAAAACCACATGATAATCTCGCTAGATGCAGAAAAAGCATTTGACAAAATCCAACACCCCTTCATGCTAAAAGTTCTGGAGAGAACGGGCATACAAGGACCATACCTAGAAATAATAAAGGCAATATACAGCAAGCCAGTAGCCAACATCAAATTAAATGGAGAGAAGCCTGAAGCATTTCCTCTAAACTCAGGGACAAGACAAGGATGTCCACTTTCACCATATCTCTTCAATATAGTACTTGAAGACCTTGCTAGAGCAATAAGACAACTAAAGGAGATCAAAGGGATAAAAATTGGAAATGAAGAAGTCAAATTATCCCTATTTGCAGATGATATGTTAGTATACATAAGCGACCCCAAAAACTCCACCAAAGAACTCTTACAGCTTATAAACAACTTCAGCAAGGTGGCTGGATACAAAATTAACTCAAAAAAATCAGAAGCCCTTCTTTATACAACAAACAAATATACCGAGAAAGAAATAAGGGAAACAACCCCCTTCACAATAGCCGCAAACAACATAACATACCTGGGGGTAACCCTAACCAAGCATATAAAGGACCTATATAACAAGAACTTCAAGCCCTTGAAGGAAGAAATGGAAGAGGCCTTTAGAAGATGGAAAGATCTCCCATGCTCATGGATAGGTAAGATCAACATAATAAAAATGGCTATCCTACCAAAAACAATATATAGATTTAATGCAATTCCTATCAAAATACCAACACAATTCTTTATAGACCTGGAAAAAGCTATTCTCAACTTCATATGGAACAACAAAAAGCCCAGAATAGCTAAATCAATCCTGTCCAATGAAAAAACATCTGGAGGTATCACCATCCCAGATTTCAAGCTGTACTACAGAGCAACAGTAATAAAAACAGCATGGTACTGGTATAGAAACAGACCAGTGGATCAATGGAATCGAATTGAAGACCAAAACATGGACCCACACACCTATGGTCAAATAATCTTTGACAAAGAATCCAAAACCGCACAATGGAAGAAGGACAGCATCTTCAACAAATGGTGCTGGTCCAACTGGATGTCCACTTGCAAAAGAATGAAATTAGACCCATACATATCACCTTGTACAAAACTTAATTCCAAGTGGATCAAAGACCTTAACATAAGGCCGGTCACACTAAAGGCACTAGAAGAAAAAGGAGGAGAAACCCTCGAACTCATTGGCACAGGTGACAACTTCCTGAACAGAACACCAACAGCTCAGGACCTGAGATCAACAATCAATAAATGGGACCTCATAAAACTGAAAAGCTTCTGTAAGGCAAAGGACACTGTCATTCGAACAAAATGGCAACCAACAGACTGGGAGAAACTAAAAGCCAAGAAACTAAAAGCCAAGAAAACAAATAATCCAATCAAAAAATGGGAGATGGAGCTAAATAGAGAATTCACAAAGGAGGAATCCCTAAGGGCTGAGAGACACCTGAAGAAATGTTCAACATCCTTAATCATCAGAGAAATGCAACTCAAGACGACCCTGAGATTCCACCTAACACCTGTTAGAATGGCTAAGATAAAGAGCTCAAATGATAGCGCATGCTGGCGAGGGTGTGCAGAAAGGGGAACCCTACTCCATTGCTGGTGGGAAGCAGGCTTGTGCAACCACTATGGAGGTCTGTCTGGCGATATCTTAGAAATCTAGGAATAACCTTGCCTCAGGACCCAGCCATACCACTTCTGGGTATACACCCAAAGGACCTCTCAGGGAGACATAGGGAATTCTCCTCATCTATGTTCATAGCAGCCTTATTTGTAATAGCTAGAAATTGGAAACAACCCAGATGTCCCTCAACTGAAGAATGGATTAAAAAATTGTGGTACATCAATACAATGGAATATTACTCAGCTATAAGAAACAATGAAATCATGCAATTTGCAACCAAATGGATGGATCTAGAGGAGCTCATCCTGAGTGAGCTAACCCAGTCTTAGAAGGATGCACATGGCATCTATTCACTTATAGTAGGATTTTAACTATATCGTACAGGATATCTGTACTACAACCAACACACCAAAAGGAACATGGACATAAATTTTTTTTTTATCTTTTTCTTTTTCCTTCTTTTTTTCTTTTTCCTTTTCCTTTTCCTTCTCTTTTTCCTCTCTTTTTTTGTGGATATTCTTTGTTTTTGTGGGTTTGTGTGTTTGTTGGTCTTTTTTTTAGTATTCCCCCAGTAGCAAGGAGACACCTTTCACTGGCAATACTGCCTCGTAGGCCCCCGGAGAATGAAGAGGCTCTTGGCCCTCATATGACTCCTGATCTGTGGTGAGAGACTGTTAGGCAGGGACACTCCACCCCAGAGGAACAAGATGAAGGGTCAGGGGGTAGAGCATGGGAGGGTGGGGCTGGGAAGCGGGAAAAGAGGACTATATGAAAAGGATGTAACCTGAAGCAACAAACAAATAAATTTATTAACTAAAAAAAAAAAAAAAAAAAGGCAGGTGGCAGGGCTGAAACACTGTGAATGGAATAGAGGATACAGCCATTTGGCCTGGTTTTGCAGACCTCCAGGTGTCGAGAAGACGTGGAGCTAAGGTAAAATACAAGAGAATTGTGGTATTGGCCCATGCCTTTGACTTCAGCGGAGACGGGGGAAGCACCTTAGATTTGGTGGTCTTATGTATTCTGGAGTCATACAGAGCGGGGTGGTGAGGGTGCATACTCTTGGTCCCACCATTCAAGAAGAGTACACCCTTGGTCCCAGCTCCCAGCACACTGGAGACAGAAACGGGCAGATCCCAGAGCTCAGGGTCAGCCTGATGCTGGGCAAACTCTAAATAGAGAAAGACTTCGATCCAGGAGTGGTGGAACACATCTTTGATCCCTTCAGATGGGAAACACAGGTGTCTGATCCCAATAATTAGAGTTCAGAGACACACACATGGGATTTGGAGGGACCTAGGTTTGGATGTTACTTACAAAAGGCCTTCTCGATGCAGGCAGATTGTCCTTTGGGATCTCAAATATATACACTAGAGCTGGTTTAGCTCCAAGGTGACAGAATGATTTCTTCTTTAACCCGGATTGAAAGATAATGCTTTGTATGTTGTGGGAAGGACAAATTTGCTTCAGGAGAAGTACTACCTAGCCACCCCCCCAAAAAAAAAGAGGGCAATTGTCCCAGGGTTGGGATTGGGGCAGGGCTCTGTTCTTATCTTTCCAGGAGAATCGAAGCGTCCATTAGGGGAGCCCGGGGACGGCTGGACAGCGGAACCCTCAGCAGAGAGCAGAATCAGGCACCAAGGAGGACGAGTGACCCAGTTGATTCTGCCTGGCAGACTTCCTCAATAGCTGTCTCCATCGGGGGCCTGCAACCACCACGGCCATCCAATGTCGCTGGGACCTTTCAGCTCTACACAATGCCCCGGCAGGAACCTCAGTGAAGCCTGCAAGATCAGCTTCTCCCTACAAACCCCTTAGGTCATCTAAACAGCTGAGAACAGAAGGACTGAATATAAAAGGAGTGTACTAACATTTTTAACCATTTTTTCCATTTGGGTTCCATCCCCAAACAGGTCTACTATGACCCAAATCAGCAGGAAGCCACTTCAAGAGAGCGATGTCCCATGCCCAGAGGGTGGGGAAGGTTTTTCTCCGCCCTTCTTTTTGGTCATTTGAAGGATAACTGAAAACTCCGATATTTAGGGGAAGAGATTACAAGCTGATAAATGGTCCTGTTTGGGTTTTGGAGGTTAGCCCCAGGGACTTCCTACTTTTCCTTTTCTGTATCCTTCTTCCTCTCCTATGTAGGAGTGCATAGACTTGAGAAAAATGAGATATAGACATAGCACAGGAAGGTCCAAGAAGAAGGGGCAGATTATTGAATATGCCCTTATACCTTTGTATATTGATACAAAATTAGTAGTTTATTTGGCTAAAGTGGTATTGACCATTGTCTATTGTGCAAAAATAAGATTGTATTGGATTACATCGGTATTGATCTTTGTATATTGATACAAAATTAAGATTATAGTTGGCCACAATGGTATTGACCCTTGCATATGGACGTAATATTAAGATTGCATTGGGCTACATAGGCATTGATCTTTGTATATTGATACATAATTAAGAGTATATTTAACCACAATTGAATAGATCTTTGTATATTGATACAAAATTAAAGGTAACGCTTCCTAATGGTATCATACCTAGAGATACTTAAAAATAAAATGTGAAGCTCTGGCCTCTTGATACCAACCGTCTAAAACGGTCTAGGATAGTTAAGTAAAACAACTCTTAGTCATGCAAACATGTCACTTTGTTAGCTACTATGACAGTCTATCACAGATATTCTCTAAACTACCCAGTAATCAAGTTGCTAAGAGACAAGCAACATTTGCTTATCTAAATACAAGAGATGGATAGGGCATCTTCAAAAACCCCAAGAGATCTGCAGAATATGGCATTTAAAGATGTTATCTTAAATTAAGATTTTCTTTTTTTTTGATATCGAGACATATCAGTGCCTGACAGCACCCCCTATTCTACTCCAAGTAGAAGATAAGCATCGAAGAACCTCCACTGTAAGATGGTTGAATTAGTGGCAAGCCTATCTCTTGGCATGAAAAAACCCCTTACTCCAACTGCACACATACTGCTGTCCAAAAAGGACAAAACTTGGTAGCAGGGAAGTCGACAGCCTAACTCTGCCAAGACAGGGTAGGTAAGTCCTTCATAATCCTGGCTCTACAACAAATGTCTGTCAGAGAAACAGGACCCAAAGGCTGAAGACTGATGCAGGAATGTATAGAGAGAAATTGGGATCTGTCCAGGCAGTCATTGGTATGTCCTTTCTTGGTTTTGGAAGCTGCAGGCCCCGCACTTCCTATATAAGCAGATATATTTATCCCTCTCAGGTCTCTGAGGTGGTTGAAGAATAGACAGCTAGAGTCTCATAGTTAAATTTTGAGTTGTTTAGGAATCAAGAGGGTGTTATAGATCTAAGAAGATACTCTTAAAAGTGTGTTGCAAGTTAGTATGAATGTTGAGTCAGATATAGACCTTTAAACTCATGGAGATGGTTAGATAGTAGAATGTTAAAGTCAGGGGCCAAATATGTATAAACTGGACATTGGGAAGGTATACTGGGCCATTTAACTCTCATAAATGTGGCATACTTATATCTGTTGTTTTGTATAATACTTACTGTTATAAGAAAAGGAACCATCTGTTGGACTGAAAGGGGAAACTTCTGGGGGGAAGAGGGTGGAAGGGCGGGATAGGAAGGGGGAATAGGGAGGGGTTTGTGACTGAGATGTAACTTGAAGAAAAAAAAAGTATTTAAAAAAAAAAGAAAGAAGGCAAATTAGTCAGAATATATTCAGTAGTCCCCGAAACTGACAAAATTTAATACCCGTCACCTCCCAGTAGGCAACAAAGGCTGCAGAGGGTCACTCTTGGACAAGCCAAGATGCAAAGACACTGATACAAAAGCAGTTGCCTGGAAGAAGCAAAAACCAGCTGAGCTGCCTGAAAGAGGTTGAGGCCAATTGAGTCATTTAGAAAGGACATGCCAATCTTTTGAGCTGCCTGCAGGCTGTGGTGTGCATCAGGATCCTGTCTTTTTTGAGCTGTCACCACGGCCATAGTGCACTGTGGTGATGCAGCTTTCTTGGGTCATTTCTGCTCCTGTAAGTAACCCTTCATTCATATCCCTTTAAGTAGCCCGAATAAAGCCCACTGGTTTACCAAGACATGTGTTATGTCTCCCAGGAAAGATCTTGTCAAAAAACATTCCAAGTGAACTTTTAGAGAGGATTCCCTCATGTGTTATTTTATGCCATGTAAAAATAGGCATGCATGCATGTGGTTAAAATCAGTTGTACTATAGATAGGAAAACACACAATAGAAAAGAGGTCATATAACATAATATTGCAGTTAAAATAAGGAACCACTGCAGATCCTTAGAAGCCAAGCTTTTCTTGAACCTTGAAAGACCCCAGGAATAATCAAGATTCCTTGAGTAGCCTCATTCTTGTGACTGACAGTCAATCTTGAAAGTGCATTTCTGGTCTACTCTACTGCTATGCTTTGAATAAACTGCACACCAAAATCCATGTAAGACCATAGATTAATCTTTTAAGAGGCTCAGAACCTGGAAACCCCTGGCTCAGACCCACAGACCACAGTTAACATTTTCACAGTCCAAAGAGGGCTGTGACCTACTCTTCTAAAGCATTACTGAAAAACAGCAGTAAGTAGAAAATAAACCATGTCATCAGTATGCTAAACTCACATTTCTCAATGTCTGGAGATGACAGGCTCTTACTGGTTTTTCTGAAGTTGCCAGATCTTGGCTGTAGCTTATAGGATGCCTTTGTGTTTATTTCTTTGTTTTAGAGGACATCACTTACCTTAATAATTGGAGTATGCATGAACAATTTCAATGAAACTTCTATGGGTTATATCAGGACAATGTATCAAAGCAAAATAAAAGATAAATATCAAAAGAAATCCCCCATTGCTCTGAGCTGCTAATGCAATCAAATCTTAACCTGACAGTCAACATGCTCTGAGATCTGTTCCAAATATAAAGAATGACTTTTAGAATATGATCAAGGAAAGACATCTTGCTATGGGAGTAAGAAATAAACACACACATGTGTGAAAGCAAGTGAGAGGCATAACATTCCTGGGATTGCAGAAGTTGGAAAACTCATCTGCATGCATTCAGACATGGAGAGATGGGAGATTCCTAACCAGGAACAACTAGCTGATGGCAAAATGAAGTATTTTTGATTTACTGTATTATTTTTCTCAAGTCAATGAATGTGATCTCTAAAATGAAGTCCTGATAAATGTTCCTACATGCTGAAAAGGATTCATAGCCTCTACTACATGCCTAAGAAAGTCAATTTAAAAGGCAATGAACTTAATTTTGGCTCATGGTTTCATAGTTTTGAGTACTTGTTCACTAGATTTTAATGTTCTCAAATCTGTATGGAAGCAGTATTTCTTGATGGGAGTGGGTGACAGAAAGATACTTATCAAATAACAACCAGGATTCAAAGTGTGGGACAGAGACAGGAAGGAGACAAGGTATATATCCTTCCAAGCTATGCCCTTGACAGACCTAACTTCCTTTGAGGAGGTCCTGCTTCTTACATGTCCCATCAGCTCCCAGGATTGGTACAAGTAGTCCAGCAAGGAAGATGCTAAAACAGGGTTTTGAAGGGAGGCATCCATATTATAACATTAATTACCCTGATAACTTTAATTTCTTTGACTCTTGATATCTTCATATCTATAGTTAAGTAATTTGATCTCTAAATTATTACCTATAAAATGATATGGAAAGCTAAAACAGCTATCTTGAGTGAATTTCATTTTATTTCTGTTTTTAATATTTCTTTTTTGATGTATTTAAATTTATTTTATTTTTATTTCACTTGATTATAAATATATTTTATTTTGTTTAAATCTACTTCTAATTTCCCCACTTTCAACTCTCCCTGAACTTCTCCCAAAACCTATTTCCTCCCAATTTAACTTTCTATTTAATGTTTTGTCTTCTCCTAGAGAAGCATGGTGACATGTGCCTCTAATCCCAGCAGTGGATGGACCAAGGCAGGAAGACTAATGCCCATTCAAGGCCATTCTAGGCCCCCAAACATTGGACTCTGTCTCAGTAAATAAGATACAAAAAAAAAAAATTAGAGAACATTGGTTAACACACTGATAAAAAATAAGTTCAAAAAACCATTCCTCATCAAATTATAACAATTTGAGTGATAACAATTTTACCTTAAATTGGTGCTTTATAGAAAAAAATACTCTTTTTTAAAATCATTAATGAAAATCTATAACAACACCTTAGCTTGTTTTTGCTTTTTATATTTCAAACTATAAGTTGTTTAAGCAAAATAATGCAGTATTAAATTTTTAGAGTCTAAATTATCCATGATTAATTGAAATGTTTCAATATGCAAATGCTTCAGTTGAAGCCACTGCACAATTTTCTGTGTCTGAGGTACATGCTGGAGAGGCACTTCAGGAGACCCTTGGTGCAATACTGGAAGCTGCTATGTTAAATAAATGCCTTTACGTGCTTATACAACTAATTAAGTGAGCATTGCTTTGGTTTTAATGCTGTTTCCTCAGCAGGACCCACTAAGCAGGGCAACACAAATGATGCTGGAGCTTTGTGATGGACCAGCAGTGTGCATCAGGGGAAGACGAACAGCCTCAGCAGGAATTTACTGTTCTAAGCTTTACTTCCACAGTGCAGTTATTAAACATTTCATTTGCTCATTAGGTTCATAATATATGACTGTCAGGTGCGGCCTCCTGCTAGCATCTCCTTGCAGAAGTTGTTCCTTAAAACAACACTTTCTGTGTTGAGAAACACCAGACCAGGCTGCTGCAGGATAGCATTGCATAAACTTCCCTGGGGTAGAGCAGAGGCCATGGTGCTTCCTGGGTCTGATCTTCAGCTTTAACATTCATATTCTTGTCTACTTCCTCCTGCAGCCAACTCTAGCTTTCATTCCTTTATTTATTTTATGAATAAAATTGAAGGACAGTTGATTCGGCCTTGTCTCTCACATATAATGGAGTAGCAACTGAAATGACCTCTCACTGTCTGGGTTTTTTTTTGTGTGTGTGTGTGAGTGTGTGTGTGTGTGTGTGTGTGTGTGTGTGTGTGTGAAAAGTATTCTGATATGTGCTTATTTGTAAGTAACCAGTCTGCTCATGTCATCTGAGGATGGTGAAGGTGTTATAAAGTCACCTGCACTTCTCATATGGAAGGAGGATTGGTGCTGTGGAAGATATGAGTTATGTATGGGAAGCTATATATTCTCATTCTTTACTACTTTTTGTTCACAAAATATTTTTTAAAAGAGTGAGCAGTTATATTTACTTGTTATACCACAGTGACGAGTTCCTTACAAGCAATGATCTAGTTTCAAACATGAATGTTTTCACATTGGTCTTAAGGAATTTTACTGCACATCAGACAAGAGTGGATTTCATTTTAAGAGTAATGAACATTCAAACAATAGCTTTACTAAGAAAAGGCTTGTTCTCTTTTTACATTCTCATTTCTCGTCAGTGATGTAAAAACAGCAGACCTGTCCACTGTGGACTTGCTGAAAAGGGGTCTTGCCTCTCTACCTGTAAATATTTCTCCCCATAAATAAGTAAAAGGAGGTACACTGAGTTACAGGTAAGGCGTTTGTCACATGATAAAGGTCACTATCAGAGTTCTTAAATCTGCATATGATTGACATAGACCACTCCAATTGTGGAGACTGCATTTGTTAATCAACCAGGAAAGCCCCGATTCCATTAGAGCAGGCCAATAGTAGAGGAAAGAGGCTTCCTAGTTGTTTCTATCTAGTTGTTTCAGAGGGCCATAGCTTGCTGGGATCAGGATTTCCTTCATGAGTACTTTATCTTTATCTAGTGCCAGAACCCAGAGAAAAAACTTAGGTGCTGCCATCTCTTCTTGAGGCACAAAACTATGATACCCAAATTTCCCACATTTTCTTATATGTTCCTTAAAATAGACTTTCAGAGTACATTTTATTGTGTTGTCTTGGAGACAAAAAAAAAAATCAAAGTTCAAAGAAGACAAGGGAATGATTAAGTCCATTCAACTAGTGTCAGGGTTTAAAGATTTCTACTATTAAAATATGTTCTTTCTTAGATAAAAATAATCTAAAAATTAATCAAGAAGACATAACTGGAAATCATAGTGAACAAACCAAGCCATCTTTGGTCTGTGAAGGAGAGAAGAAGAAGGGGTGTGCAGGAAGAAGAGAGCATAATGTTAGCAACTCAGAGGGGTAGAGTCAACTCACAGGGGCAGAGTCAGAGAAAGAACAGTTATAAATATACAGATTTCTGATCCCCTCTCTCATCTGTCTCTGGAAACGCAACCAAAGACAGGGCACATGATAGAGTGGTGCTCTAACACTGAAGTCCTGCACATTCCCCCTTTTCTTTCTTTATTCCAGCTACACCCATTTTCTTTTAATAGAGGAATCAGTATGCAATATCACAGCATTAAGGAAATGAAAAATTCAAAAACTAAATAAAATACAGTACTTGGGGGATGGTCTTAGTTGGAAAAATGCACATCAAAAAGAGTCTTCACTTTCTCTTCTATTAGATTTAATGTGTCGGGCTTTATGTTAAGGTCTTTCATCCACTTGGACTTAAGTTTTGTTCAAGGTGATAAATATGGATCTATTTAAATTCTTTTACATGTTGACATCCAGTTATATTAGCATCACTTGTTGAAGATGCTGTGCTTTTTCCATTTTATGGTTTTGGCTTCTTTGTCAAAAATTAGGTGACCATAGGTATGGGAGTTTATATCTTTTATTTGATTCCATTGATCAATTGGTCTGTTTCTATACCAGTAACATGCTGGGTTTTTTTTTTTTTTTATTACTATTGCTCTGTAGTATAGCTTTAAATCTGGGATGGTGATAGCTCCAGGTTTTTTTTTTTTTTATTGTACAGGATTGATTTAGCTGTTTTGGGTTTTTTGTTATTCTATGTAAAGTTGAGAATTGTTCTTTCAAGGTCTGTAAAGAATTGTGTTGGTATTTTGATAGGAATTGCATTGAATCTGTATATTGCTTTGGTGAACTCATTGGCATAGGTGTCAACTTCCTGAACAGAACACCAACAGCTCAGTCTCTACGACCAACAATCAATAAATGGGACCTTATGAAACTGAAAAGCTTCTGTAAGGCAAAGGACACTGTCATTAGAACAAAACAGCAACCTACAGATTGAGAAAAGATCTTTACCAACCCCATATCTGACAGAAGGCTAATATCCAAAATTTATAAAAAACTCAAGAAATTAAACACCAAGAAACCAAATAACCCAATCAAAAATAGGGTACAGAGCTAAATCAGGAATTCACAAAGGAGGAATCTCTAATGGCCAAGAGACACTTGAGGAAATGTTCAACATCCTTAACCATCAGAGAAATGTAACTCTGTCAAAAAAATCTCACACTTGTCAAAATGGATAAGATCAAAAACTCAAATGACAGCACATGCTGGCAAGGTTGTGGAGAAAGGGGAACACTCCTCCATTGCTAGTGGGAGTTCAAACTTATACAACCATTATGGAAATCAGTCTGGTGAGATCTTAGAAAACTTGAAATAGCTCCACCTCAAGACCCAGCCATATCATTCCTGGGCATACATCCAGAAGATTTCTTATCAAACATATCCTCAACTAATTTTATAACAGCTTTATTTGTAATAGATAAAAACTTGAAACAACCCATATATCCCTCAACCAAAGAATGGATTAAAAAAATCTATGGTACATTTACACAATGGAATACTACTCCAGCCATAGAAACAAGGAAATCATGCAATTTGCAACCAAATGGATGGAAGTAGAAAAACTCATCCTGAGTGAACTAATCCAGACCTAGAAATATGCACATGGCATGTATTCACTTAAAAGTGGATTTTAGCCATTTAGTACAGGATATCTTACAACCAACAGACTGAAGGAAACAGGAACAAGGATTTTGTTACCTGTTGGTGGGACATTTTGCCCTAGTGGGGCTGCCATATAGACCCCCAGTGCAAGAGAAAGCTCTTAGTCCTCATGTGACTGATGAACTGAAGGGGCTGAGATGTGGGGACACCCCATAATGAAGAAGTAGGATAGGTGGGAGAGGTGGTAGAAGGCTGGAGGATGGGATCAATAAGGGTGGAGGGAGGGAGCTATGATGGAGAAATAACTTGAAGTAATAAATAGACATAATAAAAAATATTGTCTCCACATACTTTTATTTTATTTCATTTTTTCTTCCCTTTCAGGTACTTATCTTCAGTCCCAACCCCCACTCTTATTTTCCACTTCCTTTCTATATACAAAATATGTGAAACCACAAAGCCATATATTCTTTCCTGTGACAGAAAAATGAGCCAATAATGCAACCAATGACAAATCAATTATTGCTTCCAACTGCCTTGATTTATTTGAATTTTAATGATAAATGATAGGTGATATTAGAAATTGAAAGATTTTCTGTTGTCATTTCAGCTACCTGGTTAAGTGATGCTTTGCTTCCTAACATAGATCTCAAATATCATGGTAATATTTTATTTTCCAGCTCCCTTTTCCTCTGGCTGAACAATGAATGTATAATCCAATAAATGATTTAATTATTCTCATGTGGTTAGCTAGTAAGCATCTAATAAAACATCTGGTAGTCTAAATTAAAACATATACTTTTATGGTTAATCTATAGTCCAACTTCCCACCAATGCATACTGGAATCTATGTACCAAATTTACTAGGAAAATTAGGGGCCATTTAATAGTAACTGAGAAAAAAAAAAGGAGGAGGGGGGTGTTCCAAAAAGACCAGAGGAAACAGACAGGCCACCATTACTGGAAATATGAGTCTGGAAAAATAAGTATGGTTTCAGGTGTCTTTGAAGCTGTAGAGAATCTAGATATGAAAGGTGTTTATTTTGCATTTTGTAATAGATAAAATTTAATCTTAAGAGAATTTTAAAGGTTTGAAAGGAGCTAAATTCATTGAACAGTCCTTCTATAAAGTTTATGTTAGGAAATAATGAATAGGCACAGGAAGGTAGGAAGTCCTCAGGGACAGATCAATGTGCAATGCTGCTTGTGTACTTGAGATTTGCCCAATGTGTATTCATGGAGAGCAGTGCTGACCATGCACTTTTTAAAAAATGAATAAATTTATTTATTTGTTGCTTCAGGTTACATCTCCATCATATTGTCCTCTTTTCCCCCTTCCCAACCCTACCCTCCCACCCTCTACCCCCTAACCCTTCCATCCTACTCCTCTGGAGTGGAGTGTTCCTACATAACAGTCCCTCGCCCCAGTTCAGAACGCATATGAGGGCCAAGAGCTGAATTGAAGACCCAGAAATGGACCCACACACCTATGGCCAACTAATCTTTGACAAAGAAGCCAAAACCACACAAAGGAAAAAGGACAGCATCTTCAACAAATGGTGCTGGTCCAACTGGATGTCCACTTGTAAAAGAATGAAATTAGACCCATACTTATCACTTTGTACAAAACTTAAGTACAAGTGGATCAAAGACCTTAACATAAGGCCAGTCACACTAAATCTACTAGAAGAAAAAAATGAGAAAAACCCTTGAACTCATTTGCACAGGTGACAACTTCCTGAACAGAACACCAACAGCTCAGGACCTGAGACCAACAATCAATAAAAGTGACATCATGAAACTGAAAAGCTTCTGTAAGGCAAAGGACACTGTCATTTGAACAAAATGGCAGCCTACAGACTGGGACCATGTGCTTTGATGGGAGGCTTTTCAGCATAAAATGAAGATGGACAAAAGCAACAAGAAGCTCTTGAGGCTGCAGAAAGTTTATACCAGCAATTGTCCTTGCTTCTTCATTGAGAGGCTTCGTAGAATATTTCTCAAGGAAACTAGCAAAGATCCTGAGATTCACCTGAGCAGTTTTATGTCCATGCCTTCTCTGATACTTTTCTGAGGTTCCCAATTCAAAGTTACAGATATCCAGCCATTTAAAATAGCAGTGGAACCTCACAGTATTACACTGGTCTTTTAATGGTACACGATCAGTTGCCAGGTGTAAAGATGATTGTTTCACATTCTAGCCATTATTCTCTTAAGGAAATAAGGGGCTTGATATGTGTAGCCCTCCCAACCTGAGAAGAGGAAGAGGAGGGAGGGGGAAAGAGGGTGGGAGGAGATCGAGAGGGGCGGAGGGAGGGGGCTGTGATAGAGATATGATTTTAGTAAATAAATGTTTGTTTTTAAGGGGGGACTGCCTTGACTTCCAGGGGTTTATCATTTTTAACAATATCACATCAAGATTTGCCTCAGTTAGTTTAAGAAATATTTGGAATCATTTACTATGAAAGGGGCATTTCCTTCTTCTGCTCAAATAAATTCTTCAATTTTTTTTCTAGTTTTGTTGATCCTATTTGAGACAAGAAGCAACAAAAAATCACTTAATAATTTATAGCCATTCTGATTTATTTATTTTGTACTTCTGTTAGGATAATGGTCAATTTTATTCTTCATGAAACACCTTTCTTCAATATCTAATTCTTGTCCATATTCTGTTGATAGAACTTCAGAGACATCAAATTCTCAATTTATAGATAATAACATTGGAATTATATCAACATTATTAAATATATATTAAATATTCTAATGCACTGACATATAGACACCGATACTTTAGCCTCTTACTACTTTATTAATTGTATTGTTGATATATAATATAATTGTAATACTAAATTATTTATAGTAACACACAGTAGATAATGCTTCTGGTAAATATTTCATGTCTAGTTTAAGATAATAATTTTCACCTTTCAAAATTCACATTATTGTGTGTACATTGAATTATTCTACTTTCTAAAGAAAAACAAATGATCACAGAGACCCTGTATTGTAGTAAACTCTTGACTCACAAGATCTAGACTCCTTAACATTGTGAAATAATTCATTTTAGTTTGGTTTCATTATTTACTAGAACTCAGTGAAGAATAAATATGGACACACTAACATACATACCCACTTACTAATGGGTGTATATCAGAACTCTGTTTAAAATGACACTTCCAGAATACACTGTGATACTGCACATTGCCACTTTAATTCAACTTAACCTTAATATACATATTATATTTAAAGGAGCCTAAAATTCTCACAGAATCCCTATTAGTCAATAATGTTTGGTTATATATTTTTAAGATATTTTTCAATAGTAAGTGTAAAAAAAATCACCTTTTCAACCCCATAGATCATTGTAGACAATAGCTGGAAGAAGCTTTGCTTTTATTAGCATTGAACAACTTTCTGTATTTTACAACTGTTCCCGGAGGGATGGTCTACACTTGCTTGTTACAATTCTCTCAGCTTGGCTTGAACCCTCTTGAGACTATAAGACTATAGTGTATATATTCATATATATTCTTTTATATTTTATACATTCCTATATATTATATATTCACATACACAGGCCAGTTGATATGCTCTTCCCTGGAGAAGACTATTTCTCCTACTCTCAACATTTCTTAGTTTCCTGGAGTTCTTTGCATAGGGTTGAGGTCGTAGATTTACCTTAGTTCACATCTTTTGTTGTACTTGTTCAGTTCATGCCTAGGCAGGCATGTTTTTGAGACTTCATGGGTATAGCTTATGAAATTACTAAGAATCACAGTCTCACAGAAAACTCTCTGATCCTCTAGCTAATAGACTCTTTCCACTACCTCTTCCACAATGATCTTCCTGACTTTTGGGGTCAAGATTGAGATCCACAAGTCTGCATTTTGATTCATTGTGGTTTTCTATAATGCTTTGTCTGTTGAGTTTTATGAAGTTATTGGCGATTGTATTTTCCCCCCTAAAATGACAAATTAAATCAATGCATATTCCAAAGGCAATAGCATCGTATATGCTTGCAGAAATGTACAGGGATGAAGTGAACTGATGTTTGCAACTTCAAGCACTAAGGAGTAATTAAATTCTATATATTAAAAAGTGTCCAGGGTGGAAAGTGGTTCAGTTGTTAAAAAACTTGCCCTACAAGCAAGAGTAATGAAATTCAGATGTCCAGGATCTACATCAATGTTGGGTCAACATGGCTTTTCTATAATTCTAGTGGAGCAAGGGATCACAAACAAACTGGCTAGTGGGACAAGCCATACTGGTGAGCTCTGACTTGGACTGAGAGACTCTATCTCAATATAAAAAACAGAAGGAGTAATTAAGGAAGATTTGTGATATCCACCTTGGGCCTCCACATGCACATTCACTCACACATATGCACATATACCACACCCATAGTTTCTGACCAGACAAAAAGTTCATCTGACCAAAGCTTACAATAACACTAACCTCTGGGGATAAATACAGTATTGAGAAGGCAATTTGGTATATACATTAGGTCGATTTAACCAAATAATCATAGTTGCTTCTTCACTAGCCCCTATGATTTCCCGGGCCGTGGAGAAATCAATGATCAAATTAATTGCACAAGATATGAATCCCTTTCTTAGGAGTGGACACCTGACATTCTGAGCCCCACGATAGCAGCAGGACCACAGCAAAGAGGCAGAGAGGCCGAGAGGCGGAGGGTGGTCAGGGAGAGGCAAGCATATTTGGGCTTGCCCAGAGGGGTATTAGACATACAGGCCCCTCCATTGGATTTGCAGTCACTGGGAAGAGCACTTCAGCTAGACAGAGAAGTGGGATACACTTATGGCAGCGGGCTATGCTGCTAGTACCAGTGCAGTGTCCCAGGACTTGGAGGACAGCGGCCTCAATTGCCAGTATCCACAGGACAGCTCCAGTACCCAAATTATGTCCAGTACAGATGCAAGAACAATGAGATCAGACCCGGCTGAAAGTCGGGTGGCCGGATTGGAATGCTGCTTGGAACTCCATTGGATCCAAGCCCGAGAAGAGTTGTGGGGTGAATATTGGACCCCTTTTGCTAGTGCTGGTATAAAACTATATCTTCAGCATATATAGTTCCACCTCTGGAGCAGCGAGTTCTTGGCCTGTGTGTACTACCTGAGTGACTCAGACTACAAGGGATTGTGCTAAGGGCCAAGAGGCACAGAGGTGCCCTGGGGACCATCTAGACAGGTGAAAGCCCATCTGGGCCTGCCCAGCAGGGACAACAAAGAACTCAGTACTGGAAATACACATTGAAGGATCGGAGTCACCAGACATGAACACTGAGGTCCTCCCACTGGGAAACTGTACTCTCTCCCTGTTGGATGCTTTCAGGTCTCCAGGTGGCAGATTCAACCCCCAAACTTAGGACCTCCAGAGTCCACAGCATCTGTGCTTGGACACCCATGAGCATACCAGCAGAGCCGCTACACACTGAATACCCAGGCTACAACACAGAGAGCTCTGACTCGGGATCAGTGAAACAATCCCAGCCCATTGCTCATTACCTGGGAGATGTGGGCTGTACCAGATCACAGTGCTTCAGGCTGTTAGATGCACATTGATCCTGAGAACCCCCTGAGAGCAGCTTGAGAGGACCACAAACACGGTCTGACACATTAGCTGCAGGGGAGCTACAGCCCCAGAGAACATTCTGTGGCCTGCCAACCTGCACCATCATAGATATGATGACCACTTGGATCTCAGGAACCTACAGGAACACATACCACCACAACCCTGACTTGTATCCCCAATTGGGACACAACAGAAAGGGGTGAGCTCTGGGAGACACAATGAGAACAAACCTCCACACAAGGTCCCATCCAGTCTGTGGAGAGCTATAGATCACCAAGCTATACAACTTCTACACCAAAGTGCCCTTCTTGGCACGAAGCCTAGAAGGCAACAGGAACAAACAGCTAGGAAGAACCAGATGGCCAAAGGTCAGCAAAAGAACAGAGCCAACAAAAGTCAGGAAAATATGACTGCAACAAAATGCAGCTAATGCTAGTACAGCAAACCCTGACACATGAAAATGATGAAAATTCTATGCTCTGGAAAGTGATAGAGTCCTTCAAGAAGAATTTAAATCTCTGAAGGAATTCAAATATTCCACAATTTTATAAGCAAAAGCAATAGAGAATACCATTAGAGAGCTCCAAGCCAAAGTGGCTCAACTTGAATAGGAAAGAGACAAGGCAACAAGCAAATTGGAGCTGGAAACATTGAGAACAAATTAAATTGTTCAAGACTTGAAATTGGAAGTAGAAGCAATAAAGAAAACACATGCAGAAATAATCCGGGATGTGGAAAATCAAGGGGAGAGAACAGGAACTACAGACATGAGTATCAAAAATAAGATACAAGAGATGAAGACAGCATCTCAGGTGTATATAATTCGATGGAAGAAATCAGTACAACTACCAAAGGAAATGAGAAATCTCAAAAAGTTCTTGCCCATAACATTCAAGAAATCAAGGACTCCATGAAAAGATGGAACCTAAGAATTATAGGCATAGAGGAAAGAGAACACACCCAACTCCAAGGTCCAGGACACATCTTCAACAAAATCATAGAAGAAAATTTCCCAAACCTAAAGAAAGAGATGCCAATAAAATTCCAAGAGGCATACAGAACACCAAACAGATTAGATCAGAAAAGAAACTCCTCTCGCCACATGATAATTGAAACTCCAAATGTACAGAACAAAGAAAGAATATTAAAGCTGTAAGAGAAAAAGGTCAAGTAACGTATAATGGCAGACCCATCAGAATTACACCTTACTTCTCCTTAGAAACATTAAAAGCCAGAAGGGCCTGGGAAGTCGTCCTACAAGCACTGAGAGAACATAGGTGCCCAGCCAGACTATTATACACAGCAAAACTCTCTATCAACATAGATGGAGAAGACAAGATATTCCATGACAAAATCAAATTTAAACAGTATATACCCACAAATCCAGCCCTACAGAAGATTTTAGAAGGAAAATTCCAACCCAGAGAAGATAACAATACCCAAGAAAACAGAGGAAACAAAAAATTCCACTGCAGCTAAACCAAAAGAAACACACAACCACCACCTACACCAAAATAATAGAAAATAACAACCTTTGGTCATTAATGGACTCAACTACCCAATAAAAAGACACAGGCTTACAGAATGGATTAGTAAACAAAACCCATCATTTTGCTGCATACAAGAAATGCATCTCACTACCAAAGATAGATGCTATCTCAGAGTAAAGGGCTGGAAAAGGTTTTACAAACAAATGAACCCAGGAAGCAAGCTGGAATAGCCATCTTAATATCAAATAAAATAGACTTTCAACTGAAATTAATCAAAAAGATAGAGAAGGGCATTACATACTCGTTAAAGGAAATATTCATCAAGAGGACATCTCAATATTTAATATCTATGCCCCAAATACAAGGGCACCTACATTTGTAAAAAGAAACTCTTTTAAAGCTTAAATCACACATTGATCCCCACACATTAGTAGTGAGAGACTTCAACACCCTACTCACAACAATGGACAGGTCATTAAGACAGAAACCAAACAGAGAAATAATGAGTCTAACAGAGGTCATGAACCAAATGGACCTAACAGATATCTACAGAATGTATCACCCAAACACAAAAGAATACAACTTCTTCTCAGAACCACATGGAACCTTCTCAAAAATTGACCATATAATTGGACACAAAGATAGTCTCAACAGATACAAGAAAATTGATATAACCCCTTGTATCTTATCAGCCCACCATGGAATAAAACTGGACTTCAACAACAACAGAAATAACAGAAAGCCTACACACTCATGGAAACTCAACAACTCTTTACTGGATGACTACTGGGTCAGGGAAGATATAAAGAAGGCAATCAAAGACTTCTTAAAATGCAACGAAAATGAAAACACAACATACCCAAACCAATGGGACACAATGAAAGCTGTGCTATGAGGGAAGTTCATAGCACTAAGTGCCTTCAAAAAGAACATTTTGACAGCTCATATTAGTGAATTAACAGCTGAACTGGAAGAACTGGAAAAAAAAAAAGAAGCAAACACCCCCAAGAGGAGCAATAGGCAGGAAATCATCAAACTTAGGGCTGAAATAAAAAATAGATTGAAAAACTGTGGTACATCTACACAATGGAATACTACTCAGCTATCAGAAACAACAAAATCATGCAATTTGCATCCAAATGGATGGAACTAGAGAAGCTCTTCCTGAGTGAGCTAATCCAGACTCAGAAGGATGCACATGGCATCTATTCACTTATATAATTGGATTTTAGCCATTTAGTACAGGATAACTATACTACAACCAATGCAGCAAAGGGAACATGAACATAGACTTTTTTTTTCCTGTCAATGAGACACTTTTCCCCAGTGGTACTGCCTTGTAGGCCCCCAGTGTATGAGGAGGCTCTTGGCCCTTATATGACTGCTGAACTGGGGCAGGGGACTGTTATGGAGGGACACTCCACTCCGGAGGAGTGGGATGGAAGGGATAGGGGGAAGAGGGTGAGTGGTTGGAAACTGGGCAGGGTGGAAAGAGGACACTGTGATGGCGATGTAACCTGAAGTAATAAATAAATATTAAAAAAAAGGAGTGGACACCTGATCTGATTTTAATGTGATTTGTTACCACTACAAAAGATTGACCACTATTGCAACAGTGCACATCTTGCCTGTCAGATTAATCATGAATGTGAATGTGCAGGGTCCACAGTTGAGTGTTGACAACTTTTCCCCTACAGCAGCTTGCATAACACTTTCAGATACTATGAGGGCAGGCCAGTAGAAAACACTTCTAGCTTGGATCCTTATGAATATGCTATATCCTGTGTTCAGAGCATGTAATATTTTTTATAAAGGGTCTTAGCATATACTGAACAGCAGTGACAATTTTCTGAATTGTTTTGAGAGCCTTGGCTCTTTTCCTGAAACCAGCTCATAGGAAGGTAGTTCACCGATGACACTGTTATTTTCATGTAATCAAGTATGGCTTCAGGAAATAGCTTTATATACTCACACAGGGTACCTGCATTAAACTCCCCTTTAAATGCTTAATTTTGAGTTAGCTTACCATTTATTGGTTTCCCTTATGGCTCTCTCATACATTTTTAATTTGGTAGATATTTTTATGTTGAAATTTTGTAAGAAATATCAGAATCATGGTATCTTTGATTGAAGGAATATAACTACACACACACACACACAGAGAGGCTATTTTCTTGAAATGCTTCTGTATCTTGGTTTCTGGAAAATTATAATAACATAGTTTTACCTCTGGAACTTATTTTTGCTCTACCACAAAAATGGAGATTTGTCCTAAGTCAGTTTTGAAATGTTGCTTTTTCCTTCAGGTTGTTTTCCTAGAAGTTGCTATCTTATTTAGTCATTATCTACTGAAATACTCACTTTCTCCAGATGGTTCTCTGAACTTCCACGTCAGCTGTGACTGTCCCCATAAATGTTACATCTCTCTTTACACATAGTAGATTTTCCCCTGGATCCTCAGATAGCATCCTCATCCTCAAAGTTCTTTCTTCTCACAAGGCAACCTTCCCCACTACTTCACTCTTTCTTTTTCATTTTGCAACAAGTGCCCTGAAGACACAGGGTTAGAACAACAGTCACTCGGGATTCACCTTCCTCCTTCCTCTCATTGAATTATTCACTTACCTAACTTTCTGCTTCTAAAAGACAAGTTTTGCACCTGTTTCTTTCATGCTGTCTCTCTCCCCTTCAAATGCATGGGACCCTTTCTATCTCATTCTTGATTTACTATTTGACCTTTCTTAACTGCTCGGTTGTTGTTTACCACACTGCCTTTTTCCAGTGTATAAACTCTATTACTCTGGGAATCACACTCTGAAGTAATACTATTTTGCCTATCAACTTTCAAATGCCATCGCCAGGCCTTCCTGATACAGTTTTGTGACTTTCTAGTCATCTGGGAGAAGGATTCAAACTGAAGCCATGTGAAATGAGATCATGTTTTGTCTCTGCTGTTTAGTGAGAAAGGTCTCAGTGTAAGTTCTCAGAGCCTTAGGTTCACATCGGGCAGAATGGCATGGGCTACTTTACAGTTGCTGTGGAATATAAAGGCACAGCATGGGCTAAGTGGCAAGCTTCTTGGTGTGGATAGCTAACAGAGAATTAACTACTAATGAGCAAGTATACCTTATAAAATGATTTCTCTTTTATACCGAGCTACCAGAAATGTAATTTTCTCAGAGTGGATTCTCTAAAAAATCTGGCTGGTTGAGATTTCATTTTTTTTTCCTGTTTGCATTGCAACTAAGTGTCAAAGAAAAATGTCAGCCCGTTCTCTTAGTATCAGTCAAAGGGTAGGCCAGTTAAGTATATGCATGGTGAGTTACTAATAAGGAAAGTATGACACTATATGATGGTTAATAAACCCTTTACTATTCAGCATATTCTCCCCCTTGGCATTCTCAAATATTTCTTCTTTCTTCAAAGAGTGGAAGCCAGTTCTGAGTTTAGAAATGAGGTCATCTTGTCTTTAAGTTTTTTTTTTTAATTTCTACATAGAAACTTATTTTAACATTCAAATAAATAAATAAAACTTGTACATATTGGGAAAGAAAACCACAAATAAAAGTATCACAAAATAAAAAACTCAATGAAAATGTAACTAAATTTGTCATGAAACACAAAACTGAGCAAAATATCGAGAGAATTTTTGTTATTGTCTTTATTCTATGAATGCAGAAGCTAGAATATTGCAGATTATCAGACACATTCCAAACAAAACATGAGAATATTTTGTATAATATATAGAAGTACATAGTATATATATGCATTTCTTTTTTGATCCAATATTTCTTCATGGATGCACTGGGAGAAGTATTGTTCTATGTATGCTTCTCTGAAAGATGAATAAGAACATCACCTTATGGTGATTGCTTCATAATGGCAATTCTCAGTAAGAAAGGCTGAAGATCCCATGGACATGGTTAGAATCCACTAAGTTTTTACTATAGTGTCTTATGGGGCTCAGTACCATTATAATAGTACCTGAAGCACTGTTATAATATTAAAAAATATTAAGAATATGTACTTGTATGACATTAAATGTTAGTTTTAGAAGATGTTCCAGAGGAATGAAATGATCCTTTTAGATCATACTACATACAAGATAAGTAGGGCATTAAATCCTGGGCTTTGAGGATGGAAGAATTAGAGATGACACTTATTGCTTGTGACTTGCAGGTGGAGGAAGGATTAGTAGGGAAGCTGTGTGAGTGGTAGACATGATCTCTGACTGCAGGAGTCAGATTCTCCAAAACAAGCCTATGTCTAATCTTGTGAGACCAAGAACTCACAGACACTCCTTCCCACAGAGTTCCTTGACATTAAAGTCGTCAAGGGAGTTTTTAAAAATTCACCTTTTAGCAGTTTTAAGCTTTAATTCCCACAGTCTACCACTGCTCCTCTATGGTCTGAACTAGTTTACATACACATAATCCCTTATTGTCAGCTACTCTGAATCTGGACCTGCTGCTTTTTGAATTCAGACTCTCTGAACCAGGTAAAGGGTGTTTTAAATGCAACATCAGGAAGACAGAGGTGGAATGGGGGAAGGAAGAGAAAAAGAAGTAAGAAATGAAGAGTTTATTCATTGGGCAGTTATTAAAGACACAGGGTTTAAAAAAAAAAAAAACTTTCTCCCAAGCTCTTTTTATCACAAGCCTCCTTGAACAAATATTTACTTCTTAGATGTATTTTACATTAAATAATTAATTATGATAATATCTTTAGGGAACTTATGTAATTTAATTTCCTTACTAGTCACATAAACACTACTTTTAATTACCTCCTGTTTGCTTTGATTTGTACTATCACTCTTTATAGGCTCAATTACCCTCATTAACACCTGAAAATTTCTAATTTATTTTATAGATTACATATGGTATTTGCCCAGGTATGACGCTGAATGAACTGAAATTTTTATTGAGTGCTGAGTCACTATGCATGTAAATCAGTCAGTCTTGTGATAGGTGCTATTCACTGCACCATGGGAACATGGGATATCTAGGAGGCATTAGAACCAACCCCAAATGACAAGCAACTTCCCAGCTTCCCATAGTAGTTCATATTCTACAGAAACACTCATATAGAAAGTTTTAAATCTGAATTATCAGTTAGACAATGAAATAAGAGACATTTTTGGAAGTAGAATTTCTTAAGCATATTAATGTATGTTAATTATATCGATGATTTCATAGGCTACTGAAAACTGTACACAATTTTGGGGGTGTTTATATGGAAAAGGAAAGCTTTGATTTTGAACAGTATCTTTGAGTAAAGGGGGAGAGCTCAGCTCTTGGCTCTAGGCTACGGAAAGGAATCTTATTTGTAAGAGTTTTTGAACAAGTCTTAAAAATTAAGAAATTATTGGAGGGGTAACTGCAGCTGGGATATAATAATATGAGAGAAGAATAAATAAAAATAAAAATAAAACAAATAAAAACACTCATGCACATTACAAACGTAAAAATCAAATTAAACCCACATAAACAGTAAACACAACAAAGAAAAGCCGACCTTAGGGATGATGGTCCATAGGTGAGCCTACATGGGGTATGATGAATGAGAAAGGGTACGTGGCCCTTAACCTATTACATGTAATGAACAATTTGATACACTAAGAAAGCTATAAAGACAGTAGAAAATTTATATAGCTGTGAACCTGTGGGTACAAACCAAATGTGTGTGTGTAATCTCTCTCTGTCACAGAGAGAGAGAGAGAGAGAGAGAGAGAGAGAGAGAAAGAGAGAGAGAGAGAGAAAGAGAGAGAGAGAGAAAGAGAGAGAGAGAGAAAGAGAGAGAGAGAAAGAGAGAGAGAGAAAGAGAGAGAGAGAGAGAGAAAGAGAGAGAGAGAGAAAGAGAGAGAGAGAGAAAGAGAGAGAGAGAGAGAAAGAGAGAGAGGTAAATTTCATTTCAAGTGAGTTATCAAGTTTCTAATCCTTCCACAAATTTAAGGTTAGGAGCACATATTCTGTTCTAAAATAAAACTGCTTCAAAGTATAAACCACAGAGAGAATGCTGTCATATCACCTAGAATTCCTTCAGAACCATGAAATGTTGGGGTCTTCTCCAGATCCACTAAATTGGAACCTGGATTTGAATAAGGTTTTCAAGTGATTCAACAACGTATGAAATTTTAGACTCACTGCTACAGAAAGAAATATCCATGATGAATATAGAATTCAAATAGTGTCTCAAGTCACATTGAGAAATATTCTAATATCAGAGTAATAAACTACATTGTTTGTTATTTACAGGACAATATACTATACATGTTCAGTGTGAAATAACCTCTTTATTCCATTTTTTAATCACTGACTTTAGCTCCTCACTTCTTTAACAGCTCTGGCTTGCTATTTTTACTGCAGAGGAACATCTAAGATGAAAGTTTGATCTGGGATTAGGAGATTGGAGTAACATTAAACACATTATTTTGGTTACTAAGGGACCAATTCGGGAAGATGCAATGCTTACAAAGCCAGGAAGGCAGACATGTTCACATCAGATTTGCCACAGTACTGGATGAAGCCTTACTGGAACCTACACTGTGGCAACAGAGGCCAACTTTCTGGCTGTTGGATGGATTCATGGTTTTAGACTGAGTCCTGCTTTAATAGATGAAATCTTGACTCACTGTAAAACCCAGTAAGAATGTTCCGAAGGCTATGGACTGCTGCTCTGAGCTATTCTATCCACTATTTCTTGTTCCATATGGTGATCCATTTCACTTATGGCCATTTTGTCCTGCAAATATGTGCTGGAAAATATGACATTTCACAAATTAGATCATGGTTGACCAGACAGCAAGTTATTAAGATATTATTTTGTACCCCCATTCATGTGATTCCATTCCTTCTGTAGGTGTTGAAAATGTAAAGGAGCCAGTGTATAAAGTGATAGAGCCTCCGGGTTATACCAGATCAGAAGTTTCTAAGTTAAATACTATCATTTTATAAGCATAACTCATGTTTACATATTTTTATTTCCTAAAGTTGTGCAGCAATGTCTTTCCTGGTTCGATTTTTAAAAATCTAGTTATGGTGGGAAGTTGCAGCATAAAAAAATTTAAATGACATATTCGATAACCTAGGTAGTCAGTAGGGGTTCTGGGCCTCAGTGCGGGTATGGGGTTGCTTTTTGTTTTGTTTTATTTTGCTAGACAGTACTTTTATTTAAACTTTGCTCCTAAATAGTAAGAGACACAGGGGTGAGGGTGGGGAAAGAGATCAACTCTCCTCAGTCTTCAAGTGGCCACACTGTCCTGCTGTGTTTTCCACACCAAGGAAGGTGTCAGTGCAGTCTTGTTTGCACAGCAAAGCCCTTTCTGCTGAGAATCCAGCTCTGGAGCCTCTTCAAAGATCAAACCAACACAAACTATAAATTTAAGTGCAGCAAGGAGGGGAACTAAAGATTAAGCCTGCAACCTCTGATTTTAAAAGCATACTAGGTTAGCACATTATTGTGGTTTGGAAAATGCATGCCTTATTAGGAAATGATGACTTGCTGACTGCGTAAATAGAAAGGTGCATACAGCTTACAAAGTAAAAGAATCAGAGGTGTAAAAGAAAGATATTTAAGTCAGCAATTTAGAAAAGACATTGAAAAGGGCAGCCATTGTAATCTCATTATTCCTATAAGCTGGCAAGCACAATCATGTTGTAATACGCCTCTCATTTGAAATCAGTGGTTTGCTTCTCATAGTAATTCATACACACAAAAAATTGTTAGAATACTCTTTTCTACAAAAGATAAAGGTATTGTCCTGTGAAAGCCTTGGCATTCTGGTGAATGAGATTCTGGTAATCAATCCTCCTGGATGCCTAAATTAAAAGTCAGTGTTCACAAATTCACAAGATGTCTATTGTGGTACGACATTCTCTAAAAAGTCCTGTCTACCAGAAAAATGTTATGAATTATCAGCGAGCTGTCAGTAATTTCTACATAATTTTTACTATATTATACGTCTTATGGCTATAGTTTGCTGGTCGCTAAATTCAGTTCATCTTAGTAGTCTTTTTGCTTATTTTCAGTGTTAGTTTTTTCATAACATGTATTCAACAGCTCATTAGTAGGAGGCTAGTAAGATAACCTTTCTCAAACCTTCCCACACCTTCAAAGAAATTTCGGAATCTGATGCTAGTTGATGGACTTAAAAAAAAAAAACCTTCTTCACGGACCCTGCAGATTATTGAATATGCCCTTATACCTTTGTATATTGATACAAAATTAGTAGGTTATTTGGCTAAAGTGGTATTGACCATTGTTTATTGTGCAAAAATAAGATTGTATTGGATTACATCGGTATTGATCTT
>CAJQZJ010033828.1:2820587-2836780 GCA_907164525.1 Lophiomys imhausi | reverse complement strand
AAAAAAAAAAAAAAAAAAAAAAAAAAAAAAGAAAAAAAAAAAACCTATCAACTATTTACACACTTGGGATTCAGGCAATGATGTTTAGAATCTTTTTTAAGATTTATTATTTATTTTAAGTGTGTGTGTGTGTGTGTGTGTGTGTGGTGTGTGTGTGTGTGTGTGTGTGTGTAAAAGCCATGTGTTCAGGTGTCCACAGAGGTCAGAAGACACTGGATTCCTTGGAACTGGAGTTTTAGATGATCTTGGTTAGCAAGTGCTCAGAATGCTGAGCTAGCTCTCCAATCCCTAAAGTTTGGAATCTTTAATCAAATTAAACCTTTCCCATATTTTTACACCTTCCCAAATCAAAGGAAAAGGTCATGTAGTCCATTCTTAAAGAAGATAATCAGATCTCACTCAGGAGAAAAGTAGGAGTTAGAGGGGAAATGTCAAGTCTTCAGTTCACCAACTTCTACTGACTGGCCCTTTCTCCTGCTCAAACAGTGGATCCTGCTCCTCTGCATTGTACTGTATGTGAATTATACATGTCTACTTATTTTCATGAAAGTAAACTAGTCAATGGAAGTTTCAGGACATGTGGCTTCAAATTGCTCTTTCCACTCTATGTTACGATTGAGTCATTTGTAGCATAGGATGTAACTTGTTCAGATCATTTTATACTTTATGATCAAATTGTCACAAATATAGAAGTTTTTCATTCTATATGTCCCTATTATCAACAAATATCTAATCATTCCAGTAACTCTCAAATTGCTATACCTTTTCTTAAATCATTACAGTTGAAATTGATGAACTGTATTCAAATTCTTGTGCCCCCTTTATTATTTTAGTCTGACAAACTAAATAGTCGATTATGTATTCATTACATGTAAGAGTTTGGATGAAGATCCCAAGAATAATGACACAGTATTCTTTAGAGGTTATAGGGTGCTGTGCTCCATGCACAGCTAAACATAAATTTACTTAGTGGTGATCTTTATGAATTATAAATGCTTATAATATTTAAAGTAGTAAGTTATTCATTTTTTCCTAAGCTGAGTTTTATAATTTTTTTGATTTCCATGACATTTTACATAAACAATATAATGTTTTCATCAGAATTTAAGCATGTAACCTATTAGGTTCATAAGATATGCAAAAGGATTGTTTACTTTGAAAATAACTGCTCCACAGTCTTTGACCCATCCTTCTCTGTCACCCAGGAAACTATAAAATCTCCAATGAAATCCAATGACAGCCTTCCTAGCTTACATTTTAAAATTGACTCATTAGTGAAGTTAACCAAGTTTTGAACAGAAACCCCTTTAACCATCCCTTATTGCTTAGACAGCATTTTGATATTTTAATCTTATACTTTATATTAAACTGAGCATTAATTTCATATGAACTAAATATTCTCAAAATATTTTCCTTCATGTTTGAAAAAATAAAACTTGATCAAGGGGACTAAAAACTCGACTCTGTTATAACTTCCCTATACCCCTTCAAATAATTTGTGTAATGCTGAATAGCGTTGGTCACACATGTATTGATTGCTGCCTTGGTCTTCTCTCTCTCTCTCTCTCTCTCTCTCTCTCTCTCCCACAGTATGCATAATATCCCCATGTCTTAATTTCTATTTCCATTCTTCTTTTATTTCTGGTCATCTCAGTTTTCCTGGTTGGACTTTAAAGCTCTGGCCATCAGCAGTGCTGACAGCAACAGATCCAAAGAACCTGGTTGTCTGCCTTATTACAGAGGTATGGCTGGCAATTGGAACAGGTGAATTTAATACAGATGGTCATGGTTTCAGAGTTCTCTGGAAAGCTGGTATTCTTGCCATAACTTTTGTTTCCTATCTAATAGCAGCATAGATACTAAAAAGCTACTCCAGAGCTGGCAAGACAGGTTTGCTCGATGAGCTCTTTATGCAAGGCTGGCCACCCAAGTTTGATCCCTAGACAAGTGTGCTTTGGTACAGTGACCACATATATTACATCACACACACACACACACACACACACACACACACACACACACACACCACACCATGCACTCACACTCACACAATAATAAATGAATAAATTAAAGACCAGTTACTTCAAAACTAGTCTAAAAACACCTTACTTGCTTCAACCCTTAGGAATTTTTAGTGTCTAGGATCAACCTAGAAGGGTCTTTGTAATAGAAAAAAAAATCAAACTATGAATATCTCTGAAAGTTACTTAAAAAAAAAATCCCCCACATTATTTAGCAGTGTTATATTTTCCTCAATTTTTGATATCTTGTTTCAAACTCAGTTGTTGGGCATGGGAAACATCTTTAGCCTTTTCAACTCTCAGATTTATCATCAAGACATGAGACATCGGTAACTTAGATTGTTTATTGAACCACCGCTGGAAATGATGTTCCTGCTTTTAAGACAGTTAACAGACCCTTTTCCTATTCACATGTCAGAACACCGTATTACAGGAAATTCATGTTTCCCATAATAAATACCAGGTAAGTTACAGGGTGAAAAATATTATCTATAACTAAGCAAAGTTGTCTTGTTCTAGGATGATTAGATCACATCACATCAAATTTCATCTATAAAACAAAATGTTCCAGTTGAGGACAGGAAAAATCTTAAGATGGTTGATAAAGCCATAGATGCAACTTAATATGAAAGGAAATGTATTTAGTAGGAGGTGGCCTAATTTTCCTCTCTACAATTGATTGCAATGTTGGTTCCAATAACACCAAGTCAACAATCCCCACTATTTAGTTGTGTGAGTGAGTATGTTTTGTGACTGATCCTAACAATGAAAGCTTTATGACACCTTCTAAAGGACATCTGATTTCCCACAACCTCTGCCTGTGATTGATTCTAGTAGAATGGAACACTCAGGTGACATCTTTAATGAACTCTCCCAATGGTGTTCCAAGAGACTGGTGTTGAATCCAATTGTAGTAATTTATAAAAAACACTTGATTGGCTGCCTTGTGTCATAGTATATTTGCCGAAATGAGGTCTGACAAAAAGATCATGTTACAAAGGGAATACATGATTTCCCAATCAGCCATAAGATATAAATTATATACCTGCTCTGCCCACTGTCATTCATATATATCTATACTTTGTTCTCAATCCATGGACAAATTGAAACACCTGCCACAATGTGCAGGGGGAAAATCTAATTCAATTTGCTATACAATGATTTGTTTTTTGGTTTTGTCAGTGTCCACTGACACATTGATCACTCAAAGACTGAAAGGATCAGAATACACTGAGCTTTAATATAGATATGTAAGTGAAAGTTTTATAGGATTCCTTTTGTTTAATAAAGATGCAAGCATTTGGAAGGTTCATATTAGAAGAATGCAGCACTATAAACATCAGTAATTGAGAAGTTGCATGTGTTTGCCTGTAGAATGATAGTTCCACAGGACAAATGGACTCTTGTTGTAAGTTTATTTAAAATGCTGCTGGTCCTTTCACAGTTAAGAACTTCAGGAGGGAAACTGCATGAGTGCATGAACACACACACACACACACACACACACACACACACGTGCGCACGCACACACCTCTTTCCTATTCTGGCCTTCTGCATAATTTATATGAAATTTATAATGTAATAAGCCTAACACTCCATCAGACATTTTCTATTTAAACTGAGAGGGAACTAAGTCAAACCAGAAATATGTCAACATCTGTGATTTTCAAGGTGCAATGCCTGCTCTGTGGAATTTGTAAATTTGTTTTAATAAAAAACAATTGTTATTCATCACTATGGGTGTGAAACCCTAGTACAGAATCACTTTATCACAAGATGGAGATGAAATTTCAAAAAACACCATAAAGACCCTGGTGTCTGCTAAGCTAAGCTCAGCAGGTGGGAGGAGAAAAAAAACAAAGGAATGAATCTCTGCTTGCAGGTAGGCTGAGTTCCAGTCATTATGACAACAGAATGCCTCTCTAATTACCACCTCCCACAGCAACACTGCAAAATGCTCTGTGATCCCAGGGAGAGTGTTATTCCGTAATGTGTATTGCCCTATTCCTCATATATAAAGCTGTTGCAAGCACATTTCTGCACATCTCAGTGGGAGGCAAATTGAGGCTGGGACCCTTAACACTGCTCATGAAAAACCGCATGCAAAAATCCTATTGAGGAAAGGAGAGCCTTCAATGATGCTAATCGCAAAGCTTTCAAAGCTAGAGGAACTTCTCATTTAGCATAATCTTTAAAAATTAGAGCAATGCCTCCCATTACCATATTCTAAAGTAATTATGTGCAGTAAGTAAAGACAAATTCATTACTAATTACACAGTCTTTTATTGTGAAATCCAGAGCAAAATTAGTTGAGGTATTTTCTTTTGTAAGCTGACAACAGAATGACTTTCCTTCATCAATCAGTTTGACTAAAGTAATGATTTTCTTGGAATTAAAATTTGTTGAAAGCTCTAAGTATTTCATCTTTTGGGCTAAGAAGCATGTAGTTAATGTCACCACTAATACATTTGTCAGTCTGCTAATTTTCTTTTTCTATTAGAATAAGTAAACAGCAGCCCTTTTAAAAAGCATACTCTCTACCATGTGTCAGGAGCAATGTAGAGGGACTTATTTGAAAACCATGAGGTAAGGCATTTTGAAATGCACAGGCATCACAGGCAGACAATGAAGGAGAAACATAAAAGGGAAAGGCATTTAATAACTCCATAGTGATGGTAGAGTACTTCTCACAAAGCATAAATGCAGGATAGCATTTATAGGCGAATTATGAAAAAAAAATCAAATCAAACCAAGAACTCAAGCAAGAAGGATCAGAAAATATGGAAAAAGAGACAGCTCTGACAAAGGGTTCAAATAAAATTGAAGCAATAGTCAAACAATGAAAGGCTCACAGAGGACAATGGAGAGATCAGTAATAGTGTTTTGTTTGTATGGCATCCCACAAGCTGTTACTACCTTAGATATGGTTATTATTTGAGGGAACATGGTCTGGGACAGTACAAGCAACTGATTCTATTCCTAAGGACACAGTCCTATTGTTTAGGCTCCATTATGCCAGAGTCTTTTTGGTAATATTTTAATTAGAAGACTATAATGGCTGATTAAGAAAAAAAAAAAAAAGAGTCAGATCTCCTTTCTACCATCTGCCCCACCAAAACCAAACATTCCTTTTGATAGCTTTGTTATCCCAGAGCTCCAGATTTCAGTTTGATCTCCACATCCTACACCCTGAATCAAATGTTACTTCTGTTTATATTTTTTTCCTTCATTTAAAATAGCATTCAAAAATTATTTTTGGCTTTTTTGCTCTATGGAATACTATTACTGAAAAAAAAAAACTTTTTTTTTTTTTTTTTTTGGCCATGGTTTGGGTTTGAATGGTTCCAAAAGTTCCTGGGATGAAAGCTTGATCCCTAGGGTGGTGATCTTTAAAGATGGTAGAAAATTCTAAGAACAAGTGTCTAGTGATAGTTCTTTAGAATATTGGGACATACACTCAAAGAGAACCAGAAGGCTCTAGTCCCTTCTTCCTCCCCCTTTGGTTTCCTAGCAATGAGATGAGTGGTTTTCTCTGCCACATATTAGTACCATTCAGTACCAGCTTAATTAATCTGGCACCGAAACCTTCAAATCTAGGGCTCAAATAAACCTTTTCTGTTATTTTTAGTGGTGGAAAGATGGCATTCATGACTGACACAAGCCAAAATAATAATAAAAAGTCATTGCAGTTTAGATTTATGATACTATATAATTGATTGACTTTGGTATACAATATTACATTACATTCTTTTCCTTATTAAAATGTGAATGATGACGACATACAGGGATATAGTACTAAACTCATAACTATTTCAGATGCTTCTTTTTTTTTTCTTTGTGTAGTTTTGGGATATTTGATGTAACATTTTTTATATCTGTTTTTGTCATTGAATAAGTTGGACATAAACTGAGAGGCACAGATAAATTCCTAAAGTGTTAGAATCCATGTCATTACCTATCAGATCTGTAGAATGAAATAAGTTCCTTAAATTATCCGTGTGTCAGTTCCCTGGCCTCTTCTTAATCATCAGTAACAAACATGAGCCTAATAGGCAGGCAATCCACCCTGAAAACATACACCATATCTAGGCCTTCTCAATTTTTCTTCTTCACTGGAGTAGAGTTATTGATGAAACCAGCTCCTTGATAATTGGCATGGGCACTTACCTGGCTGCGACAAAAGTGGTGTATAAGGGACTTTGGGTTCTATTGCACTCATTGGTGGAGGTAGCAAAGGGTTAGCAAAGCTGCGAAGTGGATGAGTTGGTCGGACACAGGCTGTGGGGATAGTTCTGCTGGGTGCTTCCTCACTGCTGGGATGTTCAGGCTGAGCTGGGGGCAACATGGGTTGTTGTTGGGTGGATGGTCCTTCACTCACAGCTGTAGTGGAGATAAGAAATCCAGGTGTCATTCAAGATAAAGCTGATTTCCCCTATGTTTCCAGCATCAGTCCAAGGAAAAATGATGGGGTCTGCTGATGTCTTCTCTATTTTAGGGACATTCTTATTCTTCAGCTCTCATGCATGTATGGAATACAATTAGCACATCCCTTTTTGAAGGTAGAAACAGGTCTATTAGGACTGGGTGTATCTTTCAGGGACACTAATACAGTATATTCATACTATCTTGCCTGAACTGTCAGGACCCTGTAATCATAAATGATGAAGCGAAAAAAAGAGTTATTTTTCCTTTTCTAAGTAGTAATGTCAGTGAAATTCAACCAGTTACAGCTGCAGTATTATCTACCAGCCAATATGCTAATTTTCCTACAATTTAAACATGCCATGTCAACTGTCAAACAAATCAGAGATACAGGGTACTCAGAGGCATTGCTTAAAAAATGATACAAATAATAACCACTATCATTATCTCCCATAGCAAAATAGAAACACAGTGAGCTAAAAGTTATATGAGACACTACTCCATTGGAGCAAGTTGCCTGAATGCAGAATTATTAATTTTTCTCTCTTTGGTAGCAAATGTTGCAATTTTCAGACAGATTACTACAGTTGAAGAGGTTTCACATAGTCATTTGTGACAGCCTTGGGGTATCTGGACAGCTTTGTATATTGAAATGCACCTTTTCCCCTGGGGGAACACAGTTGGGTGAGACTAAAGTATTTTCAAGCCATTTTTTGTTTCTAAAGATGGGGTGACTCAACTTGAAAATTTCATTCACATTCAATGCCAAAAGGTCCAAGTTAAACCACAGATGAAAAGAGCTGACTAGTAGGCATCAGTGTTTTTGATTCTACATAAGTATTTTAGTTATTTATTACTTAGGACATTTTGTTTTAGCAAAAATGGGAAAAGAAGATATTGTTATCATAATATTTCACTTTGGAGGGATAATTTTAAACATTGAATTATTTCAAGATGATAAGTTTAGGAGACAATTTTGAGATGACTCTGAGAAGCTCATTAAGGTCAGCAAAGGACAGAGGAGATAGAAAAGCACTCTGAGAATGCCAAAGGAACAGACATGAAAGAAAAAATGATCAAGGTATCTTATGAAAGATATGCAGAAGTGATGCATCTTCTAGAGATATTTTCATTCCTTTTTTTTTTTTTTGGTTCAGATGGGGTCAGAGGTCCTCTGGATGAGAGAGCTGCCTGTGGGCTTTATCCTTCAGAAGGGATGATAAGGGGATGTACAGTTGGCTGAGGAAATGATAGGAAACAGAGCTCAAAATCAGATAGTAACTTTTATGAATCTCCAAACAGGGAGCCCTAAGTAAGACATTATGTAGCAAAAATAAAAAAGACTAATTAAATGATTTAACTAGTATTTATATTATTTTTAATTGGTTTGGCAGTGTTAATCCTTATCCTGACATTATAAATGAATAAACACAGACACCACATGGATTTTAAAAAGCCTTGGCCTGAATTGTGCAATCTTAGCCCATCTAAGCTAGCTCATAATTCTATTACCCAAATAATACCCATACATCCCTTTGAATTGCTATCTCCACGCTATGGTGATGTTCCAGGCCATGTGGAAGGATCTTCTTTAATGTACCCATGGCGTGTGTCTCCCTTGCTTGCTCCTGGCTTCCATCCTGGGCCGCCAACCCCCCCCCCCCCATGTAGGTTTTTATAAGAAACTAAGTTGCTTGCAGGATGGAAAAGAGGAGAGGAACATCTTTGAATGGAAGAAGAATATGTCCTGGGGTGTTTGAAAGTTTCATTTTATAGAAAGAGAAAATACTAGCTTCTGAGTTTGGACTTATGTTTAATCTGAAGAAGAAAGTGAGCAAAGGCTGATTTTCTAAACAAAGATTTAATAATTAGCTATTTCTAAACCTGGCATTTTTCCCCCTTAGTTTCATATTGGTTGCAGAGTTTTACGTTTATTCCTGGTCCTTCAAAGGGGGTTCACTTTAAGGTAGGTATTCTTGTTTGTATGTCCTTCACAGGGAAGGTTCCAAAGGAATTCATTTAACTGTTATTTTGCAGGACATGACTAGAACACTATAGGACCTTTAAAAGGTGTCTTCAGAGATGATTTTCAGGATGGAGAAAATTATTTAACACAAGCAGTTTATAACTTCATAAGGATGGAAATTCATGGGAATACTGACTTTTGTTAGCTTGAGAGACTTCCTGCATGAATGGTGACTCTCCCAAATGAGGCTCATGTTAAAATACCATTACAGTCTCAAGTCTAATAAAATTTACATTCATATTTATTTAATAACTTGAAATTCAATCATTTATTTTGACAATACCTTCTTATGTCTTGTTAACATATGGGTTGTAATGGTTTTACTGAAAGTCTTGAGTATAGTAAGGTCCTAAAGAAACTCAGGACAATAGGCTAACTGAAGTGCCTATTAACATATCATAGGGCATGCTGGCATCCAGGCTCAGGTACCTGTGGTTCCTCCCACCCTTCTCACCCCACACACTGTTCTAAACTTCCCCATCAAGGCCTTCCCTTTCCCCACATTCTTGTCCCTATATAACTCTGCTATTTTAGCCATGGGCTCTTGCTCTCTTTCCTTGTATCTTGGTCTCCTCTCTCACTCTCTGTCCGTTCTGCTGGTCATGTTCAGCCTTCTACTTTCTCTCCCTGCTCTGGACTCTTACAGATGTTTCTGGCTGTATTCTTCCTCATATTGGCAATCAAAACCTTCACCATACCTTGGAGCAGTCATGTCCTCACTGATGCTGATGAAAAGAAAATGACATGAGAAAAATGTGACTAAGAGGGTGCTCAAGGAATACAGTGAGGACTAAAATTCTCTTTATTCCAAGTGCTGTATATCTAGCCTTCCAGCTGTCCAGCATGATTCCCACTGGGAACACCATGATGTGGCCCTAATTAAGTGAACCAAATCCCTTGTCTAATTCATCCTTAATAACTCATATGAGCACAATGTGAAGCCTGAAGTAAGAAGCTCTGTGCTTGGGAATGAATAGAATGCAATCCATAAGAGACATGTTTTGTTTTGTTTAAAACAAATATAATGGAAGAGGGGTTTCATAGGCAATTCATAATTCTGGTATTTTAAGTAAATGCTTCTAGAGTGGGTTGACATTTAGAACAGTGAAAATCCTCAAATAAACACCACAACAATCATTCCAACAGAGAAATGCTGCATCTTCGATGTACCCAGTTGGCCAGATTGGACACCAGCTCTAAGACACCTATGTGAAACAAATTTTCTCAGTGACATGACATTTATCTGTGCTAAGAGGTTTGAAAGCAAAGAAAAGCGCCCTTCACCCACAGAATACAACCTTACCTGCAATTCAGAGCAGAGTGAGAAGCAAATGGATGTCGGCAAGTACTCATTTTCAAATGATGAAATAGTCAGAATTCATTGTACAAATAGCATACAATTACACAGTGGAGTCAAATCTCAAGGTTCTTTATAATAATTAATGTCAACATACAAAATATTTGCTACAGAATAACTGGCAGAAATACTGCAAAAGTGGAAATGAGGATTTTTGTTCTATCTGAAAACTGCAATGGTTGATAGAAATACAGCCCAACAGCACGAAGCAGATGCTAAGACATGAACACCTCCTCTTGGAACCCATTGGATATATCAATCTTAGAAGAGCAACATTATGAACTATTCCTCAGTAACCTAACCTCGCTCCTCATAGCCTGGGATGTTTAAAAGACACTCCTAGAATAATGAGCGAGTTCTTCCACTGTGCTCTTGATTTTATCTGGCATAAATTCCATTTGGGTAGTTAATTTCTAGTTTGTGGGGGAAATGGATCAGAAAAAGAGCATGGGTAAATCTGAGAAGCATTCTCACTGTGGCAATGACTGAATGGAAACCTCTTATGCTGCTCCTCCATGGACCTGTTTAATGGATGAGAACATGAGACACTGCATTGTTATGATGTCAGAAATGAAGTTCCAAGACTACAGAGATTTTCAAAGTACAGTACTGAACTCCTGGGGCAGCAACTTCTCTGTGGGTTGTGATAAGAGCTGTCCTTACACAGGAGGGATTGTTTATCCTTCAATCAGGAATTGTGTGGAATGCAAATGTTTTTACCGTGCCTCCTTGTTCTCACAGTTGCAGAGAATTCCAGCATTGTTTATGACTTCAGAAAACATCAGGCTTTAGGGGTGAGGGTTTAGCATTTCCTGACTTCAGAATCTCTAGGTCTTTGAGGTCACTATGGAGAAGTGGAGTCTCCACACTTGGCCACATTAATTTTATCTTTTTCTGTGTGCCTTTCTATGATTCTCAGGGACACTAATAAGACAGCTCTATCCAGAGCCATGGGGGTGTTTTCTAAGAGGAAACAGGGTTGTTTAGTGCTCTCCAAGGTATGTAGAAACCACTATCAAAGAGCTGGACATTAACTATCATTGATAGTGATTTAGAGAATATTTTGTTTCCTGGAACAGGGAGCATTTATTCATTCTTCTTTTCCAGGCAATTACTTGAAGCATATTAGATGTTATTTCTTTTGCATTGCATATATTTTGTTGAAAACTACTTGCTGAATGAATGAACATATACATTTTAAAGCAATCAATAATTCATGGCCAGACAGAATTTTCATTGCCTGGAAACTTGGAGGAAGTTCAAAAATTACACAGAACTTTGGTAAGAAATCATTGTTTACATAACCATACACAATTGTTCTATTAAATATTTTCCATTATAATATAGAATTATCTTCATTTGCTAAATCATATTTTCAAAGACTAGCAAAACATAAAATCTACTAAAGAGTTTAAATGTTTTGGTTGATTAACTTTTAATTTACTTCATTATTTGGAGTTTACAGAGAAACTGATGGAAGGTTCAGAAAATCTCCATATAGTACCATATCACATTTCCTCATTGCCAAATTAGAGCCTAGAAGAGTAAATTTATTTTAATCATAGACAGAAAATTTAATGTCAGTATATTTTTTTTCATTGAAATTCATCTTTTGAATAATTTTTCCAGGATCCAATCAGATTTTCTACATACTACACTAACTCAAGAGAAAAAAAGGAGGGAGGGCAGATGAGGTGAATACATTTGTAGATCATGCTCATAAAAAATAGGGCCAAACGTCTGAAGATTGATGCTGTAATGTATGGAGAGAAAATGGGAACTGTCCAGGCAGCCACTGGTATGTCATTTCTTAGTTTTGGAAGCTGCGGGCCCTGCACTTCCTATATAATCAGATATATTTATCCCTCTCAGGTTTCTGAGGTGGTTGAAGAATAGATACCTAGAGTCTCATAATTTAATTTTGAGTTGTTTAGGAATCAAGAGGGTGTTCTGGATCTAAGAAGATATTTTTAAAATTGTGAGGCAAGTTAGTATGAAAGCTGAGTTAGATATAGAACTTTAAACTCATGGAGATGGTTAGATAGTAGAATGTTAAAGTCAGGTGCCAAATACATATGGACTGGACATTGGGAATGTATGCTAAGCCATATAACTCTCATAATTGTGGCCTATTTATTTCTGTTGTTTTGTATTGTATTTATAGTTATAAGAGAAAGAACCATTTGTTGGACTGAAAAGGAGAGCTGTTGGGGGGAAAAAGAAATACCTTAAACTAAAAAAAAAGGGGGGAAGAGGATGGGGGTTGAGGGGGAGGAGGGTGGAAGGGTGGGACTGGAGGGGGGAGTAGGGAGGGGATTGTGATTGAGATGTAACTTGAAGAAATAAAAAATAAATTATTAAAAAATAGAAACAAAGGAAACAGTTACTGAAAAGAAATAATTTCTAGTAAGAAAAGCACTGAGCTTTGGCTGAAGGACCAGAGCCAGAAGGACTAGAGCAAAAATTACCCTACAGATTCCTCTTCAATGTCTTGTTAAAGGCCTAAGATACATATAGAATAAAAAGAATGAAGTACAATATCATCAAATGAAAGGAGTTCAGTTCAGAAGCAAAGAAGGGCCTTGTGGATTTGGGATTTTTTTTTTTTTAACTAGACTCCAACTCGTAGTGTTTTGAGATTCAGAATGTTGTAGTTGTCGGGCTTCCCACATGCTTCATATTCCCTTCCTGTACTGCGAGTTTGGAGTTTTATTTTTCCCTGAGATTGAGCACACAATTCTATTTTGTAGATGTGATGTACAGTGAGAAAAGGGAAATGAATCTAATTCTCGCCTGGCAGGTTTTTGATGCCTTTTAATTCTAACCTTGCTACATTTGCAAGATTTATGATTTCTTAGAGCTGCCCCTGTTGAGTTTGGAAAAAATATAGCTTACCTTACGAATATATTTTATTGTCGTGCTATCATATCTATTGCAAAACCTCCTCGTGCACATGAGCTGCTGAGTCACCTGTTCTTAACTAAGAGATGAAAGCCATAAAATCGATTTAAAGATGCTGCGCTCAAAGAGAGGGGCGGGGGATCAAATGGCACAGGAGAAAGCACCAGGGTGTATATGAAGGCTTCAGGTCTCTCCATTCTTGCTCTCTTTCTAATAAGTGACATTTCGTTCTAGCAACCACACCTCCCCAATAGTTAAAAGTTGAAAAAAGTATTACTTAAGCTATTAAAGTATGTTAAGGATTCATCAAGTATTTGTTCACTGTGACTAGGTGGAGATCTTTTGACTTAGCTAACAGATACTAGACAAAGGATATTGGAAGACACCACCTGAATTATAACTTCCTGGTTAGCAGGACGTTGTTTTAAAACATTGACTATACCACTGTGTAATGGAGCCATGTGTACTGTTTTTCCACCAGACACATTTCACTGTGGTGTCTGCTATGGGAAGAGTCCTAGGAACTGGCTCAACAGCATGTTGCTAGGATCTGAATGTTAATGTTTCTGTGTTCAGCAGAAAAATTCTTGTACCAGGGTTACAGGTAATGAGCCTTTCCAAAGAATAAGAATATCAAAATGATGCACAGAGGAGATCTGATTGCTACTAATATTTTTTCACAATAAAACAGAAGGAAAATGCATTACACTGACTCCTTCCTGTTCCAAAACCTCGGTCCACAGACAGCGTTGGGAATGGCACTGGCCGGAGAGTGAACTGTGGATGGGGATATCCGCACGTGGGGGACGGGAGGACTCCTGGATACTGGGCGCTTTCTAGTGTTGGCACAGGGATGGCACTCACAACAGCTACAAAAGAAAAAAAAAAACATTAGTTATTTTAAAATCCCATGTATCCATGTGACAAACATTAAAGGAAATTAATACATTTTAAAAAGTTCAAATCACCAAACTCATGTACATCCTCCAAGGTATCATTGATATTCTCTTAATTTTTCCTACAAACTTCTTAGAGTCAGAGGAAACACAAGAATGAAATAAAATCTTAATGTACAGCTATTATATGCTACAAAATCAATAATCAATAAGAGGTAAGGGTGGGAAAGGAGTCAGTTTCTTTAAGGGTCTTTCCACTGGGAATTTGACCATGCTCCATAAGTATATGGGCAACACAAACTGACCTTTTTTTTTCTTCTTCTTTTTTTAAGAGGGGGTCAAAATGGTGGGATACAGACCTAGGAGGACTGGGAAGTGACTATGATTGGGGTGTATGTTGTAAAATTCCCAAACAATCAATCAAAACATTATGTTGGAAAATAAAGATTCTCAACCACAGATATTAGTGATATTTGTATATGATTCTGTGAGAACAGAGAACTTTCGATACTAGTTCAAGGATAAAGCTGAGTAATAGAAACCCTTACTAAAGAGTCTACCCTGCATTCCCAGAAGGATGATGGTGATAGCAAAGCAATGGTAATTTTATATAGAAGTTTAAGTTGAACCAAAACACTTACAATGTTAAATTTAAAGTTTCATGGGGAAGAGCTGGAGAGATGGCGCAGTGGTTTAAAGCACTGGCTGTTCTTCTAGCGTTCAATCTCTAGTACCCACATGGCATTTTACACCTGCCTGTAACTCTAGCTCCCAGGGATCTGACACCCTCACACAGAAATATATACAGGCAAAATACCAATGCACATAAAATAAAAATAAATAAACATTGAAAAAATCTTAGAAATGTAGTGGGAAGATGCATAGTTATTCTAAATTATTTTGGAAAGTGCCATAAGGAGAATTTGAGAATAATAAATGACAAAGTGTCCCAACAAAGTTACTACTTAGAGTAAGTTGTGATTATACCAAACAAACATGCTGACAGTTAGAGAAAACGGCAAACTTAAAATGACAAAAACCTTTAGCAAGTACAAGGTTAAAGCCAGATGGAAGTCAAAGGATTAAACAAACATTAAAATAAGAAAGTTATAATTTTGTTATCTTTCTGTTTCTCAAAGCACACTGATAGAAAAAGGCTCATTTTTTTTTTTTCCGGTGAGTAATAAAAAGAAGTTTCTAAAGTGTTACTTGAACTCGTTGAAAATTTGGAGGTCATTGGTTGTATTATTTCATGTCCTTGAGTGAATAGCTACCATAGTGATAATACTAAGAATAACACCAGTAAAAACAGAATGAAAGCATTTGTGAAAAAACAGACATAAAGTAGTATAAAATGTGTTTTTTACGCAGCTCAAAATTTTAGTGTTTGAAGCAGTCAATTTGGCTCTTTTTAACATCTGATTTACTGATCAACAACCACTGATCAGCCATTAAGGCTATTAGGTGACAGATAGTTAATTTGCATTGCTAGTTTTTACTCATACATTATTGCTGCAACAATTGCCACCTTAGACACAGAGAGCACCCCTCCACCAACTTTTAACATCATCTTACCAATATTTTAAAATTATTATAACTAGCAGTCATTTTATGAGCTAATATTTAACTCTCCAGTTGGAAAAATAAATTAGTAAGGATCTTCTGATATGAGGACAGATAAATGCGGACAGAGAAATCAAAACAAATCAACAAGCCATAGATCTTCTTTGAGGAACTTACGTCACCAGAGTGAGACTGAAATTACATTCAAATACCCTAGTCTTTACCGCTAAAGAAGTTTTGCTTTCTGTTTAGTCTACTGGCTATGGTAGAAAGCTTTTAAAAGAAATACAAGTTTTTAAAAATAATACATTTATTATGTTTTTGCATGTCAAAAAATATTCCTCATCCTATTTTCTAGCATAGACTAAGATGTTCAGTAAGGCATGGCTTTGGTTTTAAAATATTTTGATCATTAATTCATTTTTTATTTAAAATGGTTTATGGTCTTCTGTTTGTGTGCACATCTTTGTGTTGGTATGTGTACATGAGTGTTGGTGCCCACAGAAGCCAAATTGTGAGATTCCCCTTGGACTGTAGTTACAGCCTTTTGTGAGTCACACAATGTATATGAGATGGGAATTGAACTTGAGTCCTTTGAGAGAACAGTATAGACTTTTCACTGCTGTTCTGTATCACCAGCCCCCATTGTTTATCCTCAAAGGGACCAGAAGATGTTGAAATTTTCTTATAAGACAAGTGGTACAAAAATATCATCTTAGTGGGGACCTGGAGGCCCACATCTGTTACACCAGCTATTCAGGAAGCTGAGACTGGAGGACCTCAAATTCACGGCCAGTCTGGACTATGAAATGTGATCAAAACCATCCTGGACAACTTAGTGAGACCTTGTTTCAAAATAAATAACTAAAGAGTGTTCTGGGGCTATACAGTGGTGATATGCTAGTCTAACATGCATAAATCCCTGGGTTAAATCCTCAAATCCTCAGTGGATCTGGTTTGGTGTGTGTGTGTGTGTGTGTGTGTGTGTGTGTGTGTGTGTGTGTGTG
>CAJQZJ010033828.1:2806227-2820577 GCA_907164525.1 Lophiomys imhausi | reverse complement strand
GTGTGTGTGTGTGTGTGTGTGTGTGTGTGTGTGTGTGTGTGTGTGTGTAGAAGATCATAAGAAATTAAAATGAGTTGAATAAAATATCATTTACTGATGCTCCTTTTATTATTTTACCACAAAATATTAGTTTACAGAGGCAGAATCATATATTCACTTGCACACACACATGTGTATTCATATACTCACACACAGAGATATATACACACACACAGTTTTCAGCATTCACTGCACTGCTGTGTTTATGTATAACATAACAGCTCAAAGAGCAATACCATCATTCAGTTTCAATAAATCTCCACTCTATGGCAAAATATGACAAGGAGTCTCTTCTGACACAGCTTGCTTGCAACTGAATTTATGTTCAGCCCTGATGCACAAGGAGTTTTCAAGTAGAAATTTTCTCACCAAAACCACAGCTCTGTTAACAGGCACTGGGGCATTTGAAAATTTTTACAACCATCTTTAAACTGTTATCACTAAATTCAACCTACAGGAACTCTATTGTGAAGACTCGAATTTAACACTTTTGGTTTTAAGAACTGCATCCTCTCTAGATATTTCTCAACATGATACATGGCAGAATTGAGAGATGTGTTTAAAGAGGAGAGGGGAAAATATAACCACAAAAATACTATGTTCGCATGAAATCGCTTCAGTGAAACCACTTCTCATGCTGTCCCTTTTAATGATAATGTTTCTGCAAAAGCCTATATATGCCCTGAAGTGTTTGAGCATTTATTGTCGATTGTCCTTGATAAGAAATATTCATACCTACTTCAGATGTTCAGATATTCGTTGATAAGGAAGTATCACAGATGGCACCTGCCCACAGACACTTAGAAATGCCTGTTCTGTGGTTATCCTGAACACGTTGGCAAAAAAGCCAAATACTGGAGTTCAACTACTTGGGGTCAGTGCTTAGGTTTGTCATCTGTGACTGAGTCATACAGGCCACACCTAAGGTGGCACCCAGCACCCCTGCTCGGTGGTACCTTCCTTCAGGTTCTGCGATGCACTGTACCAGAGTGATCTAGTGATCAGGAAAATGTTGACAGAAGAGATGGTTGCCATTTTCAAGACTAGGCTAAAAGGTTTCCTATCTCTTTTCCATTCTTACACACTCACACAGTGTTTCTATGTTATCATAGATAGTTTTGTCTGTGGAAGGCAATGTGTTGTGTCTTTAGGTAATGGTGGCTGAATTATGGAGGAAATGGTGAAGTAGAGGGGCAAGATTGGGACCCTTAGCTCAGGAGTCTGTGAGGAACCTCATAAGACAGCTTGTGACTCTGAGCCAGAACCATTTAATTAGATTTTCTTGCTTTCTGATCCTAGGAAAACAATAGTTACAATAACTGAATGTTATTTTATGTGGGTAAATTTGTGATAATTTATTATATATGATAATATATCAACTTAAGAAAATCATTTAAGATATTCTAGGTTCCTCTTTTGTAAAATGGAGAGGATATCAGTGCCAGCAGTCCAGTCCAATGGTAAAGAGTTTATCCACAGAGAAGTGTAACATTGTTGGGTCAGGAGTTATAGAACTAAATATTGGTTAATAATTTTAAGGTCTTCAGCATGTCTATCCCAGACTGGCTTAAGTACAAATCAAGTGTTAAAAAATTTCCTTTTTCATTGTACAATTTTGGCTTCTTTTTCAAAAATTAAGTAACTGTAGGTGTGTGGGTTCATTTCTGGGTCTTCGATTCCATTCTATTGATCCACTGGTCTGTTTCTATACCAGTACCATGCTGCTTTTATTACTATTGCTGTGTAGTACAGCTTGAAATCTGGGATGGTGATGCCTCCAGATTTTTTTTTTAATCGTACAGGATCAATTTAGCTATTCTGGGTTTTCTGTTTTTCTATATGAAGTTGAGAGTTCATTCAAGGTCTGTAAAGAATTGTGTTGGTATATTGATAAGAATTGCATTGAATCTGTATAATGCTTTTGGTAGGATGGCCAATTTTATTATGTTGATCCTACCTATCCATGAGCATGAAAGGTCTTTCAATCTTCTGATAACCTCTCCAATTTCTTTCTTCAAGGACTTGAACTTCTTGTCCTACAAGTCTTTCACTTGCTTGGTTATAATTACCCCCAAGTATTTTGTATTATTTGTGGTTATTGAGAAGGGTATTTTTTCCCCAATTTCTTTCTCAGTCCATTTTATTTTCTGTTGTGTAAAGAAGAGCTACTGATTTTTTAAAATTAATTTTGTATCCAGCCACCTTGCTGAAGGGGTTTATCAGTTGTAGGAATTCTCTGGTGCAAAAGGAAAGCATCTTCAATAAATAGTGCTGGTCTAACTGGGTGTCAATATGTACAAGAAGGCAAATAGACCCGTATTTATCACCTTGCACACAACTTTATTCCAAGTAGATCAGATACCTTAACATAAATTTGGACACACTAAATCTAATAGAAGAAAAAGTGAGGAAAAGCCTCGAACTCATTGGCACAAGTAACAGCTTTCTGAACAGAACACCAATAGCTCAGGCTCTAAGACAAACAGTCAGAAAATGGGACCTTATGAAACTGAAAATCTTCTGTAAGGCACAAGACACTGTTATTAGAACAAAACATCAGCCTACATATTAGGAAAAGATCTTTACCAACCCCACAGCTGACAGAGGGTTAATATCCAAAAATATATGAAGAACCCAAGAAATTAAACACCAAGAAACCAAATAATCCAATCAAAAAATAGGGAACAGGGCTAAACAGAGACTTCACAAAGGAGGAATCCCTAATGACTGAGAGACAATTGAAGAAATGCTCAACCTCCTTAGTTATCAGAGAAATATAACACAAGATAAATCTGAGATTCCATCTCACACCTGTCAAAATGGCTATCATCAAAAACTCAGATGACAGCACATGCTTGTGAGGTTGTGACAAACGGGAACTCTCCTTTATTGCTGGTGGGAGTAAAAACTTGTACAACCACTATGGAAATAAGTCTGGCGATATCTTAGAAAACTTGGAATAGCTCTATGTCAAGACCTAGCCATTCCCCTCTTGGGCATATATCTAAAAGATTCCTCACCAAACCACAAGGACATCTCCTCAACTATGTTCATAACAACTTTATTTGTAATAGTTAAAAGCTGAAAACAATACAGATGTCCTGCAATGGAAGAATGGATAAACAAACAAAAAACCAAAATAAAACTATGGTCCATTTACATAATGGAATACTAGTCAACTATAGAAACAAGGAAGCCATGCAAGTTTCAACCAAATGGATGGAACTAGAAAAGCTCATCCTGCGTGAGCTTACACAGACCCAGAAAGATACACATGGCATATATTCACTTATAACTGGATTTTAGCTATATAGGACAGGATAACTATCCTACAACCAACAGATCCAAAGGAACAGGAACTTACTTACCTGTTAATGGAACACTATACCCTAGTGGAGCTGCCATATTGGGCCCCAGAGCAAGAGGAAGATCTTAGCCCTCATGTGACTGATGAACTGAGGGGGGCTGCTATGTGGGGGTACCCTACACCAGAGGAATAGGACAGGTGGGAGAGGGGATAGAGGGTAGAAGGGTGGGAATGAGAGGGGTGGAGGGAGGGTTCTGTGATTGAGATGTAGCTTGAATTAATAAATAAATGCATTAAAAATCTTCCATTACACTTTAAAAAGGAGCATATTATATTACTATAGATGTCTGTTTTATTTCATGTTTGAACATAAAGGGTTTGTGACCATGTAAGATTTTGAGAGCAAAAGGAAAATTTGTTTCTTTACTAGAGGAGAAACACTAGAACTATGATGACATAAGAAAATCTGGATTCAAATTGCAGGGATTTCAATTTCTTAGTTAAGGGAAGACCATTTGTTTTACTAGTTGTGGTTGGCCAATCCTAGTGTGCTTTGGACATGTTTCACAGGATAAGGAATGCTATGGAGCCACTGGTTACTGCCTGCCACAGCGTGTGTTGAGATGTATTAACATCATAGGGAACGCACTATTAGAATGTAATCTAAGGCTCCCACTATCTCCCACAACCTGTACGTTTTTCTCTTAGGAATTTCAACTGATCTATTTTGATGAGGTATGGCTATAAAACCCACAGATGTCTAACAGATTTGAATATATATGAATATACATTAGATGGGGATTAATGTCTAGAAGTATAATAACTGTAACAGTAACAGATCTAAATATAAAAGGTTTCATAGTTTGTTTTAAGTATCTCAGAAGCTGGGTTATTTATCCTGCTAAATGTGACCCCTTCTCAATGTCTGTAGAGAGAGTCAATAGAACTCTATTTGGAAAATATTATCTTTTTTGTAGCTATATTTCACTTTTCAATAGTTTCTTCAATTCGGTGTTAGTGAATTCTTCAGTGAAATGATGATGGGACTAGAAAGTAGAGTCTCTTTGCAAGTGTTCTAGAAAGCTAAGTTTCACTAAGTAGCCCCTAAGCAATCATAAAACAAAACTGTAGGATTATCCTTGTCTGATTCATTTTATCACACCCTACACTATTTTTGAGTAATTTTTTATATTAAAGGTTGCTTTGTATTGTTTTTTCTCAAGTACTTATATGGAAAGTGAAAACATGAAAAAAATATGAAGATTTTTGTCCAAATAATTGCCTTATAATAAAGCACTTACAATTCATTACTGATGTGATCTTACAGGCCATCTGCTTCAAACCAGACTCTTCATATACCCTAGTTCCTTCCTTCTACTCCAAAACTTTGGAAAAGAAAGTGAATTTTAACTATCCTCACATATAGTCACATCCAATTTTGCATGGAGTTCTAGAGATGCAAGAAACACTCTCTCCAGACAAAGGAAGCTGCTTACCTCTTCTCCCCTTCTTGAGCCAATTCTGCATCAAAGATTACTGGTAAAGCTATTCCAAGTTTTCTAAGATATCACCAGACTGACCTCCGTAGTGGTTGCACAAGCTTGTACTCCCACCAGCAATGGAGGAGGGTTCCCCTTTCTCCACACCCTCACTAGCATGGGCTGTCATATGAGCTTTTGATCTTAGCCATTCTGACAGGTATGAGATGGAATCTCAGAGTCATCTTGAGATGCATTTCTCTTTTGATTAAGGATGCTGAGTTTGGAATAGCTCTACCTGAAGACCCAGCTGTGCCACTTCTGTGTATACATCCAAATGATTCCTCACCAAACCACAAGGATGTTTCTTCATCTATGTTCATAGCAGCCTTATTTGTAATAGCTAGAAACTGGAAACAACCCAGATGTCCCTCAACCGAAGAATGGATTAAAAAACTGTGGTACATCTACACAATGGAATACTACTCAGCCATCAGAAACAATGAAATCATTCAATTTTCAGGCAAATGGATGGAACTAGAGAAGCTCATCCTGAGTGAGCTAACCCAGGTTCAAAAGGATGAACATGGTATCTATTAACTTATAATTGGGTTTTAGCCATATAATACAGCATAACTATGCTACAGCCAATGCACCAAAGGGAACAGGAACATAGACTTTTTAACCTGTCTATGAGTCACTTTGCTCTAGTGGTACTGCCTTGTAGGCCCACAGTATATGAGGAGGCTCTTGGCCCTCATATGACTGCTGAACTGAAGCGGGGGACTGATATGTAGGGACCCTCCACTCCACAGGAGTGGGATGGAAGGGATAAGGGTTAGAAGGTGGGAGAGTGGGTCTGGGAGGGGCAGAAAGAGGGCACTGTGATGGAGATGTAACCTGAAGTAATAAACATTAAAAAAAAAAATGATTGCTGGCGCTAATGTTCAGAAAGCCAGCTTCATCCTTGCATCATTTGGGACAGTTCTAAAAGCTAATTCCAACTCAGCTAAGACCTTCATTAAACAGTATCACAAACTTAATTTGTCCCTTACCTTAGCATCACAGCCCTCACTTTCACTAGTATTATTCTAGAAAGTCCTCACTGATAGGATTTTTGTCTTTCCAAATCTGTATTAACAGTCTGATCACTGGAAAAACAAACATGACACTTCTTAATCCCATAAAATTTAGGAAAATTATAGCTAATCCTTCTAATGTGGTGCTATAAATACTTTAAATCTAGGAAAAATAACATTTAAAATACTGTTTTAGCTACTGTAAAAATTGTCAACTTTTGCCTACACCTTATGAGTAGAAACACAATACTGGGGAGCCAGACCATTTGGACTGCTCAGTGTGTTTTCACACTGCCATCAGTGGACTTAGCTGAGAATTGTTTGGCGGTGATCTGTAGCAATGTCATCTAGATTCTCAATCAAGAAGCTGAGAAATCAGTAGCTTTTGCTTACTCATGAATTTAAATACAATTCTTTCTAACTTCTTATAACCTCAAACTCAAAATCAGATTAAATCATGTTTTTTTTATTTTTTAGGTTTTTTCAATATTTATTTATTTCTTCAAGTTACATCTCAATCACAGCCCCTTCTGTCCTCCCCATCCCTGTCCCACTCTTCTACCTTCTTCCCCCTCACCCTCCTATCCTCTTTTTTAAATTTAAAGTGTATCTTCCCCCAACATCTCCCCCTTTTAGTCCAATGAAAGGCTCTTTTTCTTATGTGTCATGTAATAAGCAATACTTCTTACTACCATGATATGGTGGTTTGAATGATAAATCTTCCTCTGAAGATTAAATATTTGGTTTCCATTTGCAAGTCTGTTTGGGGGGAGGTTACAGAAGAACCTTAGGAGGTGAGCCTTTCTGAAAGAAGTATGTAATTTGGGTGAAAGTTCATAGTCTTGCCAGTCTTCAAGGTTCCTCTCAGCTTCCTGTTCCAGCAGCCTGCTGCCATGCCTTGACTGCCATTATGGACCCTCTCTCTCTAGAACTGTAAACAAAAACTCATCTTCTTGTTCTGTAGGTCACTTTTGGTAATAGTGTTTTATAATTATTTGTGATTATAAACATGGTAAGAAATGTGAAGGAAAAAAGAATAATCATCTCAGAAAAATAAGATTTCCTAAGTAGAACAGCAGCTGCCTTGACATATGTCTAGAAATCTGAATAATGATGTAGTTTTCATTTATATAAAACTTGGTAACAGAGTTTAAATAAATCCAAGTAAATGCAGAAGGGCCAACAGTAAATTTATGTACTATACTGAATGAATTCACAATTATGCCAAAGTTCCAACTTACAAATTTTAGCATTATAATGTTAACTAATATCTTGTCAATCACAATAGATAGAAATAGAATATTTTATTTATCAGACACTGATGAATTCATTCTGAAATTGACTATGGTCGCACATTGAAATAATTTCCTTTTGTTTTGTATAATTTCACCAATGCAGAATTTACAAGCAACCAGTAATGACTCAATGTGACAGTATTTAAAAGAGTACATATCCTGTTGTGCCATTATTGCTTACTTCAGTATAAGTTACATATAGAAAAGCTGGGCCATGTTAATCATAGGGATTCATGTCTTTCTAAAGTGAAATGTCTAGTTCTGGTTATCTAGAGCAAGAAAGAGAACATCAGTCAAAGCCTTTGTATCGTCCCTTACAGCTACTCATAAACTCCTTTCAACACCCACTGCCCCTGGGAGGTCTAAGACCATAGATCACTTTACTTGTCCTTAAACTTTAAAAAAAAAAAAAAAAAAGAACCATTCATATCCATTAGGCTTCTCTTTATGTCTGCAAAAACAGTATGTCTTTGAAATGCTCCATATAGTCTCATCACTTTATTCATTTTATGGCTGCATGTTACTGTGTGATATGAATATATTGTAGTACATTTGTTCACAGTAACAAAGATGTGTTACAGCTGGAGATGATCTTTGATAAGTGTATTTTGTTCTTATCCCAAATTCTCTTATTGTTCTTATCTACAAAAGTAAAATGTACCCCAGAATGCAATAATTTGATCAGGATATCCTAATAAAATTTTAAACTATTTAGTAGATTGAAGCTAGGTACATGAAATATTAGAAAAATTAAAGTAAGAATAGCAAAGTCAGTTGCTGGTCATGGTGGGGGCCTATGGATGTAGACTAAAATGCTACAGATAAGACAAGACTGGTTATATTGGGCAGAAAGAAGCTCAAAGCTCTAGGCGAGAACACGGATAAGATGAATGGAGGATCGGCACCAGCCTTAATTCCCATGCTCATAAACTTGATATGACACTTTCAAAAACTATCTTAAAAAATGAAAAAAAAATGAATGAGCTGAATAGTACCAAGCGTGAAAGCCATCTTTATCCAGAAAGAAACACTGCAATCTAGAGACTCAGAGTGTGCAGGGTCATGTACTAGAGACAGGCTTTCACGCAGTCCATGGCTATGGCCACTGTGTGCAGCCCAAACAGTCTCGGCGCATGACAATATTGTGAGAACTGAAGGAAATCCTAGTTAGCAAGCTTTTACTACTTAAATGACAATCAGAAGTTCTCATCATCTAGTAATTTCATTTGATTTATCTATCTCCCTCTTAATCTCCATTTATTCATAGTCAGGAACAATTTCAAATGACTTTAGCACCCTGGAAATGATCAGATGTTCATATTCTTGATTAAAAAAAATGAACCCTCAAACGCAAGTCAGTTACAAACACAAGGGGGAGAATTCTTTTACATCACATATATACTCATTCATTTATATTTGTCAAATATTTAGTGAGCACCAGTTTTTTTTTTTAAAGGAAAAAACTTTTATTTATTAATTTATTATGTATACAGTATTTGTTCTACATAAATGCCCGGGCACAAGATCTCAATGTAGATGGTTTTGAGCCACCATGTGGTTGCTGGGAATTGAACTCAGGACCTTTGGAAGAACAGCCAGTGCTCTTAACCTCTGAGCCATCACTCCAGCCCGAGCACCACTTTTTGTAAGGTACTAGTCTACAAAATATGTGACTATGAAGAAGAATGTGCTACACTGCCTCCCTATCCTGAAATAACTCACAAAAAGAGAGAATTTTAACTTAAATACCGAAGCACAGATGGTAGTACTCTCCGTAATAAATGCCACAAAGCATTATAAATGCTGCTATTCAAATAGAAGAAAAGAGCCATCATTTCTAGCTGAAGTAACTTGAAAGGCATTTATCACATCGTACATATCTGCTCTGTGTTTGAAATCTCATAAAACTATGTTGGGTGTAGCTATCTACTGAGTTATTTTAAAAGCACAGAAGTAAACAATGTGTGTTTATGGACCGTCAATCAGTCTTATCAAGATCTGAAGGTCTAAGTGTTAGGAACCATCCTTGATCTGATACACTTATGAGTTTTTAGTATTGTGTTTGGGTATTTTGTTTGTTTTCTGGTTTACTGTGAAAAATAATCAATGGTATATGAGAACTTCTTAGATAGAACAGTTACAAATAGTTCTAATGGCCTCCAAATCATTCTGAGGCACAATTATGTTTTTAGAAGGAATGGGTTCAAATAGAAGTTTCTTACTGACAAAATATCAATTAGATCCTCAGAAAATAGGCAGCTAAGTATAGTATTGCTCTATGTCATGGGAGGTATGCAAGAAAGAAGATGCTAGCTTTGGGAAGTATTGCTGCTGGGATAATAATAACAATTAGATGAGTGAAATCCAAATTCTGTCCTATTTCTGACTCTGATTACTTGCTGTGTAAGCTAGTTACTCAATCTCCTTGGTCCTTATTTCTCTTATCAGTTCATTAGGCATAACTGTGACCTGGGACTAATCATGTTATATTTCATTGTATAGGGGATACATAGCTTTTTAAAAAATATATGTATGTATATACATATATTATATATAATAGTAAAAGAAAAAAACTGTATTGGAACATGGGAAAATGGTAGTGAGAGAAATACACCCAGAAAGAAAGAGAGAGAGAGAGAGAGATTGAATCCATGCAAAGAGAATCATACATGCTGTTAGTATGTATCTCCACCCAGTAACTGAGATGGTATATGTCACTGCCCAAAATACAGAAAGGAGAGTATCATGTTGGAGTTTAGAGAGACATGTACAAAGGTGAAGTCAGAGATAAGTACACGGGGCTTTGTGGAACAATATAAAGTTGTTGTTCTGGATGTATTCAAGAGTAAAACACTGCTGCATAGGTAACTAATCACAAGATAAACAGCTAAAGTAGAGAGACGAATTTTAAGCAACATATTGTAATAGGCTTATAAACTAAGTGATAGTGGCAGCTTAGTTAATAAAAGCAAAGAAATAAAGAAAAGCTGACATAAGACAAATAGAATGATGTAGGGAAGTGTGTATTGGGTGTGGTGAAATCTTAAACTTAGAAGGTGAGATGATCAGGGTATAGCGGCAAAAGGAGCAGGTACAACATCTTGGTGCCAAACAATGTTTGCTTCACAATCATCGAGGGCCAGCGTTTGGACCACAGCACCCACACAACAGCCCTGGTGTCCAACAATCATCTGTAACTCCAGATTGGGGCATCTGATATCCCTTTCTGGCTTCTGTGCATGCACACATAGAGAGAGATACACATATAAATTAATACATTTTTTTTAAAAAATCTGAAACAAAATAAGACCATGATACTTATGTTTCTAATGAGAGGAAATGATAAACAGTGATACCATTTTTGGAAATAAGAAAATAAAAGTGTTCCATAATCAATTCTGCAGATGGGGAAAGGGAATTATGGAAAACCGAAGTCACAGATTTGATCACAGCTAAGGTACCTATTAGATATCTGGAGAAGTGGACAGTCGATAACAAAATGTTCAGGTGGATTCTAGGGAGAGATGAGGGCAGAGATACAGTTTAGGATGATCAGCATTAGTATCATATTATGGCCATAGATGTTATCTCAGTGGTTACTGTCATAGAGGCAGCTGGCCTAAGCAGGAGCCCTAGGTCACTCTGAGTCTTAGAAATCAAGAAGAAGAGGAAGGAAGGTGAGAAGGAGGAAGGAAACTAGATGGGGTCAACATATTAAAAATCAAGGGGGGAAATCATCTGTTTGCCTGTCTGTCTGCCTGTGTTTCTTTCTCTGTCTCTTTGTCTCTGTGTCTCCCTCTCTCCCTCTCTTCCTCCCACCATACACAAGAACTTAAGCCACATTTAGCTGAGAGTTGACTATTTGGTAAGACAACATGTATAGACTGACAATCTTGTCCATGGTGGTGGTTTTTTTTTTTTTTTTTACTTTATTTTTTATTTCTTCAAGTTACATCTCAATTGAAATCCCCTCCCTACCCCGCCTCCAGTCCCACCCTCCCACCCTCTTCCGCCTCAACCCACCCATCCCCTTCCTTTTTTTTTTTTAAGTTTAAGATATATCTTTTCCCCCCAACAGCTCCCCCTTTCAGTCCAACAAATGGCTCTTACTCTTATAATAATAAATACAATACAAAACAACAGAGGTAATTAGGCCAAAATTATGAGAGTTATATGGCTTGGCATACAATCCCAATGTCCAGTCTATATGTATTTGGCACCTGACTTCAACATTCTACTGTCGATCTATCTCCATGAGTTTAAAGTTCTATATCCAACTCAACTTTCATCACAATTTAAAAAGCATCTTCTTAGAACACCCTCTTGATTCCCAAACAACTCAAAATTTAACTATGAGACTCTAGCTATCTATTCTTCAACCACCTCAGAGACCTGAGAGGGACAAATATATCTGATTATATAGGAAGTGCAGGGCTGCAGCTTCCCAAACTAAGAAATGACATACCAGTGGCTGCCTGGACAGCTCCCATTTTCTCTCCATACATTACAGCATCAATCTTCAGTCATTTGGCCCCATTTCTCTGACAGACATTGATTGTAGAGCAGGGGTTATGAAGGACTCGCCTACCCTGTCTTGGCAGAGCTAGGCTGTCGACTTACCTGCTTCCAAGTTTTGTCCTTTTTGGACAGCAGTCTGTCTACAGTTGAAGCAAGGGGTTTTTCCTACCCTGTCTTGGCAGAGTTAGGCTGTCGACTTCCCCGCTACCAAGTTTTGTCCTTTTTGGACAGCAGTCTGTCTGCAGTTGGTGCAAGGGGTTTTTTCATGCCAAGAGAAAGGCTTGCCACCAATTCAACCATCTTACAGTGGAGGTTCTTCGATGCTTATCCTCTACTTGGAGTAGAATAGGGTTGCCGTCAGGCGCTGATATGTCTTGATATAAAAAAAAAATCTTGATTTAAGATAACATCTTTGAATGCCATATTCTGCAGATCTCAAGGGGTTTTTGAAGATGCCCTATCCATCTCTTGTATTTAGATAAGCAAATGTTGCTTGTCTCTTAGCAACTTGATTACTGGGTAGTTTAGAGAATATCTGTGATAGACTGTCATAGTAGCCAACAAAGAGACATGTTTGCATGACTAGGAGTTTGTTTTAACTATCCTAGACCGTTTTAGACGGTTGGTATCAAGAGGTCAGAGCTTCACATTTTATTTTTAAGTATCTCTAGGTATGATACCATTGGGAAGCATTACCTTTAAATTTGTATCAATATACAAAGATCTATTCAATTGTGGTTAAATATACTCTTAATTATGTATCAGTATACCAAGATCAATGCCTATGTAGCCCAATATAATCTTAATATTATGTCCATATGCAAGGGTCAATACCATTGTGGCCAACTATAATCTTAATGGTGGTTTAAATGAGAAATATCCTCCAAAGGTTCAGGCATTTGAATACTTGGTCCCCAGTTGGTGGTGCTATTTGAGAAGTTTAGAACATCTGGCCTTGCTGGAAGAAGCATGTCACTAGGGGCAGGCTTTGAGGATTCATATATCGTTTGTATCTTCTTCCAGTTTGCTCTCTTTGCTTTGTGTGTGTGTGGATGGAGATGAAGTCTCTTAGCTTCCTACTCAGACCACTTGCTGCCACGCCTCCCTGAACATTTTGGACTTTCACCCTGGAATGATAAGCCCAAATAGACTCTTCCATCTATAAGTTGCTTCTTGTCATGGTGTTTGATCACAATAAAATAAAAGTAGTAATACAGCTACCATGGTTTCAGAAAAGAACAAGCATGGAAACAGAACCACAGCAAGCATCAGAAAGAAAATAAGTATACATTTTTATATTTTCTGTGCAAGGGAGTATTGGAGTTTTAGCTGGTGGAAAAATGATCCCAAGTGGTTGTTTTAAGATAGGGGTTAGGGCAGAATGTAAATGCTTACTTGCCTTCTGCAAACAACAGTAAGGTGGAAGATTGATGAGGGAGTGTGGGAAGGAAATAAGTACAGCAAAGTTGATATACCAGAGATGGGGTTGGTTAGCAGCAAGATCCTCATAGGGTAAAATAAGGACACCAACTGGATTTGTTGCAACAACAAGAGTACCATTCTTTTTCAATACTTCTTTTCTTGGTGTTATAAAATCAAAGACGATGGTGATCATAAGTATTACTTCCACTCTCAGGTTTTGGTGTTGGTGATTGAAGCCAAACCTCTATAACTGTTAGTCAAATACTCTGAACTGCTTCCCTAACTAACTAAGTTAAGGGGAACTAACTGAGTTGAGATTGGTGAGAAGGTATTGAACTCTGAAAAATCAGACTAATTGTGACATTTATCTTATTGAATGAAATAACAAACAGCTGAAGAAATGTAGTAGTATTTCCATTGAGTGCTAACCTCGAATTGTGGTCAAACACACACAGAAGGCAGCTGGGCATTGTTCTCCAGTCACATTCTATTGATAAGGACTGGGTATAAATTGGTGGAGTTACTAATTTAACTATGGCTGAATTCTTGTTTCCTTTCAAGTGTGAAGGAAGGGCAGAGCAGATGAGGTAGAAAATGAGACAAAACAAATGAATAGGAGGACATACAGGAGATGGGGTGCAGAGGGATTATGGAAGTGTTAATGAATGGGCAGTCCCACATACATGAAGAAACTGTTGGCAAGGAACAATAAGTGAGCAAAAAAGAAAACTATTAATAAGGAGATAGAAAAAAGGATGATGGAAGCTGAAACCATGCATTGGTTGAGTGTGACACAGAACTGATGAGTTGAGGTGGGGAGGGGCCAGTATCACTGCAGGTACCACAAAGAACTAACAGTTCATGGGATCAGATGGATTATCTGCACGAACAGTGTAATTACCAAGATTGATCATGGAGGTAATTGGAAAGGAAGTCGTCCCCAGCCGCTAATTTCTTCAGTGAATATAGGAGGGAGACAGAAACCTCCACCAAGGAGGGCTACTAAGTGAATATCTGATAACACTTGCTTAAACAGAGCTAGGTTGTGCAATCATGAAAATTGGACCTGCTAAAGTAGGAAAAAAATTAAGCCTTGATGATAGAGTAAGGTTAACAATATCAATGGATCCTTCTTTCTCTCCTTCCTTTCTTTCTTTCTTCCTTTCTTTCTTTCTTTCTTTCTTTCTTTCTTTCTTTCTTTCTTTCTTTCTT